>NDFZ01003983.1:0-44326 GCA_002192655.3 Mamestra configurata
CGTAAGTAGCGATTTATCCCCAGAGTAAAATTTATTCCAGTTTGGTCGAAGCCGCCCTTAGTGGTATATGAACAAGGAGATAAACTATTTCAATGTCGAAGTCAAAACTGGTTTCGATCATGAATATATTATGATTATTTTGCGACAGCTAAAACTACAAGAGGCGTTATAACTAATAAATGTGGTTATTCTTATAATTTTCTTGTATTTTGATACAATACAAGAAAATTATAAGGCTGAAAACCTAAAATTAAATTTTTCGAAATTCAGAAATTCAACTGAGTGGTGTCTAACGATATGAAAAATTTATACTCAATGGCTATAATACTTAATAAGGAGTTCTAGCTTTTCCCCTCCATTAGGTCCAAAACTGTTTTAAAGCTTCGTAAGTGTGTGGCGCAAGTAGTGGGCAGAGCCATGTCACGTCTAATCGAATGCCGGCTTGTGGCGAGCCACGGCCAATGGTCCGGGTCGACCGTATAATTGATTCCTGCGGGTATAATACGTGGAGCGCCCATGTTGAGTGACTGATGGAATTTTCAATTTGAATTTTTGGCACGTGGGTAAACTTATTAAAGGTTAAAAAAAGTTATCGGAATAATTGTTAAACATTTCAAACAAAAAGCTGGCAGATTTAATGTAAGATATTATAGCCGGAAACTAAAAAACTTCAAAAAAATATATTTTAATGATGATATAAATAGCTATAACGTATTTAGACGAAGACGGAGATAAACAGAAAGCGTTGAAGATTACCTAAATGAATTCATAAGACCATTGAGAACCATTAATCAATTTCTAAGATAGAAAAACTTGACCTTCATATTTGATTTTTCCTTTAATAAAATATAGCTTTGAACCCAATCTTTTTGATCTGTTTAATATTTAACATCTCTAATCCGGTTAGTGTCGATAGGCACAACACGTGTATTGTGTAAGACAAGGGCCACGGTTTACTAAAGCACATTGACGAGGACGCAGAATAGACATATACAGAAGGTTGAATCCATAGAATGAGCTAGAACACACTCACACATATGCAGACACACGTCTACGTAGCGTTTTGGCTACTCACGACTTGTAATCTGGCTGTTTTGGCAAAGCAAGTGTGGAAATTTCAAATGTCGTAGACCAAACAATGCACTTTTGGATTTTTAACGCCAGCTCGGCACCAACAGATGAACATCCAATGCATGGTGCAATGTCCCTTGTGACATTTGAACTCCTGTTTTCACTTGCGGTATCAAACTGGCATTCTGCGTAGGCAACCCTTTCTCCAGAATACCCTTGCGGCCTGAATAAAAGGAACCCTTTTGGCGAGCGCTCGAGAAACTTGGGTTTCTAAGAACTGCGTTAAAACGTTACAGGCCATGAGAACATGAATAGCTTACTGGAAAAGCGCTAATTATTTTGCTGGAGTAATGGTTTAGTGTAACTAGTGGCGGGGGATTATTTAATTAAATAATAAACTGTTGCAGGGTAATGTTTCTTCGTTTCCAAGAAATGGTATGACCAAAATTCCTAAATTAAATAAAGATAAAAAGCCAAGCTATGTGTATGTTTTTTTATAAAATTTTCCCTCAAACATGGCACATTTGAATCAGCATAAAATCTTTCAAATGTGTCATTTCAGGCCATTACAATGTTTGCGCCAGCTTTGCGATATATTTTTCCAGAAACTTGAAAACTCGAAATTCAACAAATTATTTAACCAATCATGTAATATAGCATCAACTTATATTGTTCAACGACGGAACATCATAGGTTGATAAAAATAAAACTAACTCAAAACTAATCTAGGAATCCCTCACCGTCGCTTCGAAATTATAATTTCATACACGTATCATTTACGTACGCAATCTCCACTTACCTGGATTATACGATTTCAAAGACAATATTTTATGCAACTGATTTCACGAGAAGCAGTTTGAATAGCACACTTTTACAGTAGCAGCGAGTATGAAAACATAAAACTGGAATCGATTCCGAGACATAAACGCTGAAATGGACAATGAAACAAACGACGCTTTTACGTGTAGAGATTGAATATCACTGTCCGAGCTCTAGTTAAATAAAACACAAACATTTTCATTACTGGCTGGTTTGTGTTGTTAAATTGAAAGTATCGTTGTTTTAAACCGAAGTTTACCGAAGTACTTTATTGCTGTTTTGATCAAAACAAAACAACAAAGTACTTAGTTCTGAATTCAAATTATTGTACACGATAAGTCTTATAATTGATAGACATGTAAATTAGCATTCGTTTGTGTTCGGAAATGCGATGATTACCGAGGGACGTTAAGAAAATAGTTGTATTGTACAATTCCTGCAGTTGGGGAACAACAGAACAGCGGCCGTAATGCACAAAGCACAGTTCGATTATTGCTTTCACAATTCAGAGTATGTCTTACAGAATAACGGAATGTTAATAAACATTGTTGGTCGGTTGATTGTGCGATGTGGTTATTGACTTAAAAGGCTTTTCATTCTGAATGCCTAGAATCTAGGGTAGTGTCGATTATAGATTAAGCTACTTTTGGCGAGGTCAGTCCGTGGTTGGGTGACCATTCATTACATGTGCATTTCGTACTTCGGAAAGTAGCGTGTGTTATTTTGTTATCTTATAGTCAGGTTAATTTTTTCCGCCAAATAGTAATGTTATTTGGCGGAAAATTTAAAATTGAGGGAATATCCCTGAAGTAGTGCTGGTTTATAATAGTGGCCTGAGGGAGGGTGCTGGGTTTGAAAAGTACGCAGGTATGATGTACGTGACCTTGCAAATGCTATGCGAATTAGGACGACGAAATTATGACATTGGACAAAAGGAAGCCGGTAGGAACCATGCAGTACTAACCTGTCGATTCACCGTCACTAATGTCTTCAACGTTGGCAGAAGGTTCGAGTCCTTCTGGATATTCCAGGGCACGCAATTATTCACCGCTGCTTGAACAGTTTTACAGAAGGCGGTTCATATTACATTGTTCGCGGCAACTCGATGCACTCGCAGCAATACGCAACAGAAAAAGAAGGGAATGAGAATAGAGGAACTGTTCCAGTAACACTAAGCTTGTTACACTGACCGTTTAACTTCACACGGTCGCATAGTCGGCAGAGACAAGGACAGCTATAGTCATAGCGTGCATGTGAGGAAGGGATGGATAGATGAAAAGGAATGAAGGCATCTGCAAGTCATTTATACTTCTACCCTACAATAAATATCATAAAGAATACGAAATCCAACATCGTCACTTAACTGGATTTGAGTCTAAGCTGAAGCGATTTATATTCCCTAATGCCTGTAAAGACTGGCAACTGTCGAATAAACCCCCACTAATCGCTGTCAGTAACTTTAGCAGCCACTATTTACATCGGCCTAAATATTCCGCAGTCGTAGACTCGTAGCTCGTAGCTCTTCCGCTACGCTCGGCGTAGAAGCGTAGTGCGGAACTGCTACGCAGTTTATTAAACCACTCAATACAATATTATTATTAGCCATTTAGTGTCAGTTCATGATTTTTAAAAGGAGTAAAAGGTTTTATCACGATGAGAATAATTTTCCTTCATTATTTAACATGCAAACTACAATCCAGTGTCGGGTGAAATATTGATTCTGACAATATTTTCAGACGCGCGATTGAACCATTCAAAGCGTCTTGATAAGGTTACTTGATTTAATGAAGCCACCGGCACTCGTTAACGGTCAAGCTTGTATTGAAAGTAGTTTAACATCTATTACGCAGTACCCATCGTCCGTGTGACGACGGTATCTCGAATATGACTTCATTAGTTAAGCAGTCGATGTTAACTATAGGCATATAAATGTATTTATACATGTCATGGCATCATGAAATATGCAAATCGATGGAACTTTATGAAGCGAAACATTTTGTTCATGGTTATTTATTAAATATTTCGGTGATTGTGTATACGATATTAGCCGAAATAAGGATTATGAATACAGTGTATCAACGTCAATTTGTTTCTGCATCACAATAGCTGCGATACTGCCACATAAATTCTTTGCCCAAATTATTTGCATTACCGTTAACAATAAAAAAAATCGAAAACACGTACGACAACGTACCCAAAATCTAAGAGCAAAGCTAACTATTAGTCAGCCACAGCTTGACACTTCATCCCACCAATTACTCGAGTCAGCGAGAATTATTTATAGAGCGATCAATGAGAGCGAGCAGCTTCCAGATGAGTCGATAACGTAGAAACCCTGCAACAGTCTGTCTTGTTACCTAAATTGGCTAATTAATACCCCTAGCTCAGTAACGCAGTCTTTACGCATTAACTGTCGCATAACGCTACACATAGGACTCTAAACGGAACCCTTATTCCGCTTTTCTCTTAAATCCGAAAAATGTTTAGTCAAAGTCAAAACGTTTATTTCAATTATGCCATTAACGGCACTTTTGAACGGCATCATTTACAGTTCAGTAAAATAATAATATTACATGATTAAAGTGACTCTACTGACTACTCTCTTTAGCGCATTTAAGTTCTCTTGTGACCCGCGATTCAGCCAGTTCCGTTTTGTCTTGTCAGTCGCTGGTTGTATTTCATCGCGGAATTTCGAAAACTTTATCTCATAATGAGATCTTAGCCATCATATTGCATGTCGAACTTCTCTGGGGAGTATATAATTGTATACCAATTGAGCACTCGGAAAGTCGAGGAATATCAGAAACATGATATATGTTTATTCTAAAAATTACTTGGTAATTCAAAACTATGGCAGTAAGCGAGTTAGCAGATACCTTGGTCACATAAGCATTTCTGTGTGTAAAGTAACCTTCTGAAATTTCGTTCAGATTTACTCTGGCTACAATTAGAGAATACCTACCTACCACGAGAGAGGTGACACAACTGAAAAACGAGCAAGATAATCGGCGTTTCGTTATTTTAGGACTACGAATTAATGAGAAATTCATAACAAGATAAGGTATCATACGTATTTCTACACGTGCTAGAGCAAACGAGATGCGAGAAATATGCTCAAATACAGCCTTGATCTCTATATTATATGCCGTAACTTCCTAAGCCTTAGTCTTGTGTAGTTCGCGGACGAACTAGTTTCGAAGCAAAGCTCACCAACGATCTGTCGTTCTCAGCTCACTAGTTCAGTCAGCCGGGAGCTGATGAACTGAAAGAGCGAACTAGTTCGCCAAGGAGCCGCGAACTATTATTATTCTTACAAAGGTTACTTAGTGAGCCAACTAATGAGGCTGTCTACATCAAGTGCGTAAAAATGGAAATTATTCAGGTACCCACCAGTCTAGTCCAGAGAAAGTGGCCAATTACTATGCAAATATTTCAATTTGTTTTTGTTGAAATATTATTCGTGTTGGTTTCATTTTCATTATTGAATAAATCAAGGAAACCGAGTTGGTAAATGTGAAATAGAGTTATGTTCTCATCATAAATTTAAGTTCAAATAGTTATATTTCCGTGGCTAGCTCTTGCGCTTTCTGACTTTGACCATGATCCCTTACATTCCCCATTCCATCACCACCCACACACCATCCCCACCCACCCATCCATTCTCCTTGGTGGCCGCGGTGCGAGACTGGGATAACAGCCCTCTTCATCAAAGGTGGCAGTCCTACCATACGCCGATAACATGATTCGCGGCGTCTAAGTTTGCATTTGTCATGTTTTTGCAACTTATTTTTTATTATTTACTCTTATTTATGTGTGCTATTTGGATGTTAATCTGGCAATAAACAATGTCATTTCATGCCATTCCTTAGAAATACCTATACTGACACCGTTCTGCAATCCTTGCCTACTTCATGGAACAATGCTCTATGTTCCATTTACTCCTACAAGACCTACGCCAGCTAAGTCGGGAAACGTGTGTTCCCTTCTAGGGATTTTCTTTTGATTTATAAGATTGTTCGTTTAACACGACCTCGCACCGAAACGTGTGTGGGTACTTATGTTATGGTTGCTAACTTCTTTCGTTCAACTTTATTATCGGACCTCTTTTGCGTAAAAAGTTATTTAAGGAAAATAACTTGGACTAAATCGGTCCAGTACATTCAGAGTAAATTGGTTATGACAGACAGACACACAGGCAGGTAGTCAGCCAGACAAACAGACACACGAGCGATCATATGAAGGGTCCCATTTTTTCATATGGGCGTTCGGAACCCTAAAAAATCCTTTTAGACGTAAACCTTAGGACATTGTTGGTATTGTATAGAAATATTATTTTTAAATATAAATTCAAACTCGTACTCTGTAATTTCATGTTTGTAACGGTAAGCCGGTGGTATTAATTAGGAAACAAAGTTGCACAACATTGTTCCAACAACAACTTATTTTGTTGAGGGTATCATACAGCCACATGTGTTTTCAGGAACATTGATGTTGGTCAATTTTGTTTCTCAATGAGTAAAGGTTGAACCAATGTATGGTTCAACCTTCCGGCCGTGCTCAGGATATGGACCAACGTGGACGTATGTTTTTGAGCTCCTGACGGATCACGGTCCGTCCATGTCCTGGGCTCGGCCCTGATATATGAGGATTAACCTTAAGTAGGAACCTACAAAAAAATTAACACTAAAGACAGAAGTTTTTGTAGTCAAGTTTAAACTGAATAAGCTCGCAGTTCAGCACATTAAAAGATACCGACTCGAGGAAGATTGTGATTAAATTAGTTGCCTACGATACTTATTTGATATGAAAACGTGTATCGCATTATTCATTTGGATTATGACTTTCATTTCTTCGAACTAAGTAAATGGGTTAGGGGTGTACAAGGCTTTCCGTACACGTTTATGCGTTGATTCCAGAGCTCTTCTCCATTGAGCTTGTAGGTATTCATTTTCCAATTGCACATGATATATTATGCCTTCATGTAGGCACATTTACAGCTTATGAAATCATGGAATGTTCTCGGATCACTACAATTCAATGGGAGGGAGAATGTATCTATAAATTGCCATATTCACAGGTTAGGAACAAACTCTCGCCGCCCAATGAAAATAAAGCCCTGCGTTTATTAAACAGACCGAATAAAAATAGGATGTGATATGATACACTGGATTACGTATGCTAGGGCAACTTGAGTTATTTTTATCGTGGGGTAACGAGGGTAACATATCAGCTATTTGCAAGCGGAGCAGCATGGAGTGAAACTAATAATGGGATTACCAAGTCGACGGAGCGGCGTGTTCTGGGGGTATAAGTCAGCACCGGTAACTTGTTTTTAGTAAATACCAAACTGGATCGACTTCTTAACAACTGTTTCCGTTTTATTTTTGGCCGTCTTAAATATGAACACATTTCTTCCCACCGTTCTCAATTTAACGTATTCCTTTCCGTCAAAGGAGATTCCTCAGCATGCTTTTAACAATTATTAACGATCCTTGTGCTCCTGATTTATTTAAAACAATGTTTAAAGTGTTGGGCAGTTCTCACCGTTTTAACCTTCAAGCATCCAAAAACTTACTTCTTCATATTCCTTCACACCGCATCAGGTTTATGTCTAATTCCTACGCTAATTCTACCATAAAACTCTGAAATATGCTACGCTTTGACATCAAGAAGGCGGAGTCAAAATTTTCCTTTAAGCGTAAAATCCGAAAACACTACTTAAAGCCTGTTATTCTTGGTTTGATCTTAGTCATAATTATTAAGAGATTAATCAGAAAAATTATTATACAACATCATATTTATTCGTTCTTTATTTTAGTATATATGTGTATTTTATTAGTATATATTTTTATATTCTTTCCGAATAAAATAAAAATTACATTTTGTTTTAACCCAAAGGTTAAACGGTAGAGAATTCCTTGTTGCATTAAGTCCGCCCATGTAACACTATTGTACATAAAGTTTAAATTAATAAATGAGTCAAATAATACCCTACCCCTAAGATTTATTTCCATTTCAAATGGTAGTAGGTACAGCGTACATGTAACGTCAATAATACCCTACATTGGCAGCGCATGTAATCCGGGCTTACAGGATAAATGTTCCCAAAAAAAATTAATAACTGGTGAACATTTCGTACCAAACAATTATGAGTCTAATTCATATAAGTAGCTCTTCAGTCAGATAACGACAATCACCTAACATATATATTTTTGGGTTGTAGCTACTGAAGTAAGAAAAATATTAAGTCACTATACATCGCAATATTTCTAAGCCCCATTTCTTATGAAATGTTTTTTTTTCTATTCCGTACTTTTAAAAGACAGATCCTTTTCTTTAAATCAGAAGCCGCATTTATTAAGTTCAATAAAGCTCAATAAATCAATTCTGGGAAGCTTCTTGCAAAAAGAGCTATTAAAAAGTTCCGACAACAATAATATTCCAATTCTCCATTTTGTTCCGCCGGAGATTTGTTCATCCCAATAATGGGGAAGGGCTTGAAGCTCACTTTAATGTTTACAAAAAAATGGTTCATTTCTAATGGTGCCGTTAAAGCGGAAGATACATGGAGGACTATACATGTCGGCAAAACGACCTTTCCCTGAGCTCTGAGATCAAGTGATAAAGTGGCTCTGTTATTGCACCCGCAAGCGTAACTAAATAGGCACTCGTATGTAAAACAGAATTTGTTAGGACCCAGAGTGTGGATTCAGAACATAAAAGACTTTGCCGTGTTTTAGTTCACCTATTTTGTCGGTACTTAATTAGCGCGCGTGCTCGCTGTTCCATTTAACTTTTTAAATTGCGTAGACGTAGCGGATTATTTTTATTTGCCTTGATAGCTTGCGTGCTCCTACATAATTGAGCATGTAGATAGGAAAGGCCTTCTTTGCTCCTAAAGTCGATTGTTTTAATTTGATCCAGCCTTCAAAGAGTTAGTCTGCGTCCACAATTTGAGTTCAATAAAATAATTTTCTCGAATTGAATTAGATAAAATTATCTTAAACCCAAGGATCGCATACACAGGAGCATGATAAACCAAGATAGTCTGCAGGTTTCAAAAACACTTGACTATTTCATTTCGTTATCCGTTTTCTACAATATTAAACCCGTAATTATTTGACTTTTAGCAGTGACATTAAAGCAGTTTTTTCCCATCTCTCCATCGCAAGTGCAAGTCTTATCGTCTTTAGCTTTTTATCGGCCACTTGAGGTAATATGGGCTTGAGGAGCCTTTGCATCGCCACTCGTGTCGAGAATACTAAGCGGTGTTGTTGCGGATCTTAGCGTCTTAGCTACAAATGAACTGAATCACTTCGAATTCGTATGTGAGGTCTTTTGTTTTACGTACTTACGTGCTGGGAATAGAAACAGGATCAAAGGAACTTAATCAGGTTTTTAGACTGCAGCAAATATTTGTAATTTACTCTCGTTTTCTTTATTTTTTTAATAAACCTACATTCAATAAGCTTTAGGCAATGGAAGCGAAAATATGTCAGCCGTTCTTCTTAAGTTATTCCGAACAAAATGAAAAGATTCTTTAGTATATATTCTGTTAGTATCATAACAGACTTATTTAAGAAACAGAAGAAAAAGTATCGGCTCTGTCACTGAGCCAATGGATTGCCAATGCGCATCCGTATCCGAAGCTATAATAACAAGTTTCCCAGAAGAGATTTATTGAGTTTTAAGACTTTTTCGTCGGCTTGCAGTCTCCTATGTCATCTAAGCCTTTTGTTTTTATTTATCTCCATTCTTAAACCCACAATAAGTCATTAGAAAGTATTTATATCGAAATTTCTTGTTCGTGGTCAAAATTTCGCAATAGAAAAAAATATTTCATAATGTATGTGAACGTAAACGAGAAAATTTCGCACAATTTAATTTTGAGTGTTTCTATTTTGCCAAAGTTATTTTTTTAAATTACACGGGGAATTTTATAAAATTAAACGTCGGCCTTGGCTCGTTATGGCACGACATGAATTTAATTTTTGTCAAGTGAATGCGTGGCCTGCATTCATTAAGGAGTAATATGAAAATAACTTAACGAGTTTTGGTTGGTGTTTGAGTGAGTTTTTCTCAAATTAAAGTTAAAATATTCGAGATAAATCAGCCTTATTTATTTTTGTCATTTTGACAATTGTTTGGTATCAAAATCAATCCTTAAATTTATTGAAAACTTCAATATCTTACAAATAATCAACATTTTCTCAAATTAATTATGTTATTTTTATGATTTTGCAAAGAATAAACTTAATTTGTTTTCAAATAGTATGGATCGTGAAAATGGGCAGCGCGTACGCATGACACGTGCGTACGCGCTGCCCATTCTGCAAGCGACTGGTGAGAGGTGGGTGGTCACGCTTTGCACGCATTTACCATTGACTCGATGCAAACGTTTTTAAGCATCAATCTTTGAGATATCAATTTGCATTTTTTTAATAATCTTTGATTGCCTGGACCTTTATATACTTTTGGACCTTCGCAATAAAATAAATAATGTTTACGAGTTTTAATTGCTGGACTGGCCAACAAAAACTCCTTTATTTGAAATGGGTAAAAAAGTTTATAATGATTGGGTATTGTACCGTACGATATAAGTGATATAAAAAAGTTTGTAAAGGTCCATTACGTTTTCCCAAATAAACACAAAAGCGAGTTGCTCATAGCGAAATTTCTCACATCACTAACTTTGTGGACCATTTACTTCAGTAAACCAACAATGGTACATAAAAACGTGGCATTTACAGGTATACAACCCCTCTGAGAGGAAAAACGAAACAGAAGAAATGAATATCAGACACTAACAGTGGCACGCAGAGAATTTGTTTTCTATTTTTCGCCCTTAGCTGGCTGACATGAAACATGTTAGATGTGATGCATCATCGTATTTCAGTCATTTGTTCACACATTCGGGGAAACATGATACGAACATCATGTTACACCATTACGGGATTACCTGAGAGTTTAAAGACTCTGTGTCAAAGTAGGTAAGCATATACATATACAACGCACATATTGTTTCTTATGAAAATTCAGCTGAGATTTATTATGATTGTCGACGGCGTATTTAGCAGGGGTATGTCATTGTTTACGTTGGTGTTTTATGGACGTGGTAATTTAATTTATGTTTTGCCACTTTTGGGTGCGAAGAGATGTTTTTACGTTGATGTTTTTAAATGTGAAACAAATGAGTTGTTTAAAAGTTTGTTGCACTCAAAGATCAGGATTAGCAGTTTCTTTCGTGTTTTAGATTACTTTGACTCTTTTTAATAGTTAACTACTAAGTCAACGTTAAGCTTGAATTAAAAGTTATAACATGTTGAAACTTTTACCGTTGGAGTTTCTCGTCTGTCATTGTTCACTAAAGCAGAATATCTGCATTAACGACGTCTAAGCTTCAGCACTTTTAAAAACATATCACTCTTCATAAATGTTCAGAAAACTACCATTACACAACGAAATTGTGTATCTCGGGACACAGTCATAAACTAAGCATAACTCTGCCATGAATATTCGGGATTTTATATGTCTTCATGGCATGAATTACCGTCACTTGGCCATAAAACATGAAAGTGCTGAAGACTTTGCGATAATAAATGTGCCAGTACCGGTTTATTTACGACTTTATATCTACTACACGTTGAAGTATCGATGTTAGCGATAGGTAACTGCGATACTTGCTGGTATACAAATAATCTCAGTCTAGCTCCACATGAATGTTAGCTTCGTATTAGTCTGACCCACCGTAGCTTTGGCATTAAAGCCTCAAGCCGCTACTAAGCCACATAACGTGATTTAGATTTGATTCTTAAGTGCTACTTTGAGCTTAGTTTTGTGCTAGAAAAAGAAAAACTTTAGACTGGTTTCCACCAAACAGACGAAAGTTTCCTCCTTTCGTCTGTTTTAAAATGACTGGAAATAGGTTTTCTTTTTCTTTTCATGAGTCACAAGACTGTCGATCAAACGACAACATAATTATATCAGTAGCTTTGTATCTATCACCTAACTGATTGCCAAGCGTGGTGTGATGATTAGCTTAGGAACTCAGTCGATCCACCAATAGTTGAAGTTTATTCATTACCTCTTATAGTGGAATGCTTGCTTTATATATTTTAGCAATAATAAACCGAAAAACGCTACTCCGAATCTTTTGTCTCTGCCACTTATTGTCAACCTGCAGATTTATTTTGTCGTTCCATTCTCCAAGGAAGACAATTTAGTGTTACGTTCTGTTTCTTGATTGTATTACTTTGCGTCCCTTTCCGTGAGGTTTATTTAAGGTTAGGTCATCATCATCTTGTAGTTAAGGGACCATTTATGTGAAGTTGGTGTTTATTTATTTATTATTTATTATATACTTTATTGTACACCTCATAATAAGAACAGGACAATCATACACAAAATAAGTGCACAATGGGCTGTCTTATCGCACAAGGCAATCTCTTCCAGACAACCTTTGTATGGATTGAACGAAGCTTTTTTCTGAGTCATAAATAGGCAGTTTCTGGGAATACCTCTAAGGATTTTATTCCATGAATGCACGCTACGCACAACAGACCAAAATGGAAGTCTGAGTGCGGAAATTAGAGTCCCTACTCTACTATGCTCTCTACCCCTTGAGTGCTGTCTGGAATGATCCCTGTGGGAATTCAAGGAGTTCCAAATAATTTCTAATAATAATACTAATAAGACCTTTTTTCTTTTATTTCAATCCATTTGATTATATGAGGTAAAATGAAAATAAAATTAAAAAAAAGAAAAACCAATTTTAAATATTTATATAAAATTAATTAGCTAAGAGAAAAAATAAGTATACTGTTCTCTGTAGGTTATTAATTTATTCGCAATAAAGTTCCCACTTTTTTTTTTTTTTTAGGATGGGAAATCATCAAATGACTTCTTCCGCTCTGGGTGGAGCGGAAGGGCGTGTCAGACTCTTACTGACTAAAACCCATCCGTGTTCCTTCTAAAGCCCTTTGCGTTCCAGGGCCGCGGTGACTCTTTCGAACAAATTCCGCAACCCTGGCAGGCTCTGGCCCTAGCGGGCCCCGTCTTCTATGCTGACATCTCTTTGAGGCGCGCGTGAAACACAACGCGCCATCGACCCGGGCCTGGTGGTGATCGGACAGCGAGCCACCCAACGCTCGCCGTCCGCAGGCCCGCGCCTACGGTGGCCGGGGATCGCCCTGCGACTCCCGACGCCCGGGGCGTCTTCTCCTGTAGCGGCGGTTGGGGCGAAGGCCTTGCCTTTCCCTCGCGCGGCCCGCCTCCTCCTTCGCTAGCATTACTGCTTCGCAGAAGGAGGTGACCGCTTCCCAAGCCTCCTCGCTCCGGACCATGGATTCAACCAGGGCCGGACGCGAGAGGTTGCCGCCGCCGATCGCCTCGACGAGGACACGGCGGTGCTCAGCCCAAGCAGGGCAGACCTCCACCGTATGCTCCACCGTGTCCTCCAGGCGATCCTCACAGTGCTGACACCCGGGCGTGTCCTCCCGCTTAATCCGAAACAGGTACCTCCCGAAACAGCCGTGTCCGGTTAGTGCCTGCGTCAGGCGGAAGGTGAGGACGCCGTAGCGCCTCTCCAGCCACTCCTCAAAGAGGGGTCTTATCGCCGCAATTGTGGCGTGCCCAAATAAAGTTCCCCTATTACAGACAAATTGCTGAATGTAAATGTTTTCACCTCTTATATTTTATATGAGCTGCTTAATTAAAGTAAAACTACACCTGGAATGAAATTACTTCTTTGTACAGGGACATTTCTATGAATTTGAGATTAAACTAGGAAATCATCTTATAAAGGTAGGTGGTAATTCGCTTCGTGTTAAGCCAGCTTAAGGCCATGTAATGGTCACTATAAGCCATTTAAAAAAAAAAGAGGTGCACCACGGTGACACAATGCTTGCATTTATTGCAAAATACATATAATGCATTTTATCGCATTAACGCATTATCCATGCTAACGACGAATGTAAAACGCAACATGAAACAAAACCTATCAATTGCTTTAACATCATAGAAGGACTACGTACCTTGGGGAGATTAAGAAAAAACTCGTTAGGCGGTCCAAGGGAAAAAATAAATTGCGTTATCAAAATTTTCTGGGGCTCACCTATAGCTGAATACCTATATGTTATCGAACTCACTACCGCGTACCGTCCTCACAAAGGAAAGTTTTACAGTGTATCTACATATCAATCGATTTTATCTTCAAACGGATATAACAAGTGTGAAAAATGTGCGAGCTACGCTGCTGGAAAATTCTGGCGCTCGCTTCCGATATTCACATATTTTTTTTAATCGTTTCATTTATGTCACGTCACTCGAGCCTAGTACTCCTTTGTGTGTTGCTAACTACCTACCTTATCTGTAGCTGTGAACATGAAAGAAAGAGAATATGCAGTTTGGATTTGTTTGCTTTACCGCATAGAAAGTTTAGACTCATGTTACTTAACATATTGAAAAGTTAATATAACACTGTTGTTCTACTTATGTGGCACTTTTTATTATTTTTACCAGCTTTATATTAACATTTTTGTTTTGTTGTTACTTTACGATTAATTTACCTTTCTTTATGTTTGAAAAAAATTTTAGTCTTAAATTTACCAAATTGTCTCATTGTTGTCTGTGGAGAACGTGGTTGATTTCACATTAGTATAATTTCTGTATCCCCTATTTTTGTAATTTTTAAATGGGCAATTGTTTGTTTTCCCGAAGAATAAAATAAAAAAATTAAACAAAATATAATAACAATATCAAGATATCGTCATTTAGCTTCGCATCCATGCGTGTAATTGCTATCCCTAATAATATTCAACTCATTCGGAAGCATGAGTAGGTAGTAATTATCTCTGTAGGCCTATTCCATTAAACATTGCAACCTGCCTCCTAAATAACGTACCCATGTGACTTAAATGTGAAGATAGCTCTTTAATTTTCACAGGCTTCACTAATTAGACATACTTTGCACGAAACGTAATGAAAAAGCAAGTCTCGAGTTCAAGAGATTGACGTTATTTTAATTATTTCGACTAAGGCTTGTTTCACACGTACCACAACCACACCACACAGTCGCGGCAAAAGGTGGTGAAGCTGTGGGTGCTTACGTATGAATAATATCGCTGCGGCTTCTTGCGGTTGCGTAGTGGTACCTACAAAATTTGGATGTGTTCCGATGTGGCTGGCCGCTAGTTCGCAACCACTAGCGGTATCGCTGGTGGTTGCGTTGTGGTTGCGACGTGGCTGCGATGTGGTCGGTATCAAAATTTGGTCCGTGTGAATTTAACTATTAATTTTCAAACAAATTAGCGCCCGCCCACGTGTTGTAGTTGTGGTGTGGTTGTGGTTTGGTTGTGGTACGTGTGAAACAAGCCATACGTTCTTCGTGTGAAGTTGCCCCGAAAGCAAATCTGATAAATAAATTAAGGAATACAGTTAACATTTCATTTGCGGTCGTATATTCACATATTTTGACGTGTTTTTTTTTGGCGCATCATTCCCTCCGATGCGAAGCTACTAAGGTATAGATAGAGTAAAATAAAATCTTTGGAAGAAATCAGGCACAAACATTTGAATTTCAATTAATAAGTTTTGTATTTTCTCAGCAAACAGAAGGCAATATTATGTTTAGCATAATTTGACTAGGCACGTTAATACACAATGTATTTTATCTTTCTCGGTTTATTGTATCTCTAACAATGTTGTCGTGAAATTCGTAAAATCCACGAATTAATTCCAGAGATACACCATTTAAATAGAACGATCTGGGAGCAACAAACAAAGATGGTAATAGATACCACAAACGCGCCCAAATACTCCAAACTAACTAAAATAGTCTTCCTTGTTGTTGTCTTAATGTTACGAGTTTCCGAGAACTAAGACTCGTAGGAAGAGAAAATTATAGTCAACAATTACTATTTCATTAATTTTATTTTATTTATTCATTTGCTTCGGACAACAATATAGTCCATTTTGTTAGTAAATACCTTATAATTAGTGTTAGTACAGACAAGGATAAAAACATGCAATGAACTACTTCATTTAACAAATTAAATTTTATTATAAATTCTATCCAAAAAACAAATTAAATGTACTCGCACTTGGTCGGTTTTTTTAATAAAACTGGTGGTTGGCGGGGGGCTATATGCTGACTTAGTACAAGAACTTTACTTTTAGAATCTACTAGAATCGATGGTACACCATAAACACAATAATCACGATTGATTGCGTGGTGATTTCGTTTATTATTTTACTTACCGAAATACCTGCCTAAGATAAAACCTGGTTTAAATAAAAAGTAAAGTAATATACAAGGAACAACTTAGGATGTCCGTACATATGTTTGTACATTGATTCTACAACACAGTGTGACTGAACAAACTACAGATACAAAATAAATAATGTTAGAAAGTCCAAGGACTTTTATCCAGTACTTTAACTTAGTTGAAATTCTTTTACTTAAACTTCGTAGAATGGATTATGAAGTTTTCGATTTTATCCAAAGAAGCTGTAGCAATAAATTGTTTCTCTAGTTTATATTACAGTTCATGTTAGACAGCAAACTTAATACTTAGGTACCTGCTTTGGGCAAGCTTTGTAAGCAAACGTTTCAGTAGTCGATCGGCTAGTTTAACAGTTAGGTTTGACCTAATTCCAGTATACCAAGTAGGTAGATAGCTTTCCTAGGTTATATGCCTATTACATGTAAAAGTAATTCTACACGGTCGGAGGCACATGCCTCAGGCAAAGCACGTAAAATGAGTGTTAAAAATAAACATGGATTTATTTTCAGGTTACATAATCTGCCGGAAAATTTGTCGAAGTATATTTTATCTTTTATTTTGACTCAGGGTTTTTCCACAAAGTTTTCCTTTGACATGATAAAATTGCCATTTTTAAATTAATCCATCACAAAAAGGTTCGTAAACAAAAGTTTTAAATTATACATTAATTAACCTGTGAGCCCACTTTTCAAAATATAATATGGGACATATTTTGGCTCACAGTGGCCTTACTATGAGGTATTAAAACGAGCATGATTCCACTCTAAGAAGGAGACGGAGCAATACATAACGAATAGCACTATCCCTTTTACATCATCGGAATTGGATGGCATTAGCACGTCATGGTAAGGCAACAGGTCCTTTGATATAATCATAACTTTAAACTGCAGATTAAAACTGAAGAATGGTTGAAAGGCCGAGTGAACACTGATCGCGGTCGCCTTTTCTGTTCTCGAGAACTACTTCACAGATGTTCAGTGTTCTGAAACTAGGCTAGAACTTCATTAATTGGGTGGTCACCTAATGAGGCTTATATATTTGCGAATAATATGCTACCTACTTGTATGAAAGGTTTTAGGATGGATGTCTGTTAGATAGATAGGTACTGTCTCACGCAAAGATTACGGAACGGATTTGCTTAAAACTTTTTAGTATTATGCTTTTACTCCAGAATATCATATGGCACATTATACTATGCTATAATTCATAAAAGGGGGAAGTAGTTGTAGCAAAATGTGGATGTAACAAAGTGGATGCGCGTGCGGCAGCTAGTCAATATTTATTGGACCGTGAGACACACACTTAGTTTTTGGCATAACTACCTTTTTCTTGTTATTTTTACCGTGCGTGTGTGAAAGAAAGAATAAAATTTATTTAGCACAGGTACATGAAACCTGTGCTAAATAAATTTTATTCTTTCTTTCTTTCTAAAAAGTAAATTGAGTCAAACTTTAGTAAAATGTATAACTTGCCACTGCTGCACTTTGCCATTAATATTATAAGTGGCAAAGGTTTTCGATCGAACAGTCGCCGACCTATATTATTCCGAGAACGGGTTCACAACGGTCCAACAAAGTGGGTTAGTAATCCATTATATTTTCTCCCTCAATTCTGGAAATACGATCTACTAACATTCTTTTCAAAGCGGAATTTTCCACAAATGTAAAGGAACAATACTATTGCTCCACGCCAAAAGCTTATACGCCACATGTTTACCATTTGAAGTATTTTACGCAATGCATATTGCTTTATCTACAAACTACAAATGAAGGTCGTTGTAAATTTTCAAAGAATAATTTGGAGGCCGCTTCTTGCCACCCTGTAGAGCTGTCGATTAACCTTTGGGCATAAAATAACTTATTTCGGACCAACTATTATCGACACGAAGGAAAGCATTAAAAAGGCTGTATTTTTCGATAAGCTTTCGAGATCGGAAGATTTATGAAACACGAGTATTTACGGCTCTTTTAGTCTGTTACGTTAACGTTTGTTAATTGCTTTAACTGAGCGAATACACCACTTAAAAAAAAACTTTATCTTTTTCTACGTAAAATTGTTTTTTTTTACGCAAAACTTTCCGTTCTGAACTGCAGGTACTTGTACACTTGCTTAATTAAACTACTAAAGGGCTACCTGACAACAACGTGTTTGTTTATTTCAATAAGGTAACTCAATGATGAAATGATGATATATTTCACTTATTTGCACACATACGCGTTGCGCAAAAAAACTGCTGCCACCAACGTCCAGCATTTTTATTTCAACATGGAACAAAATATTTAAATTCTGTCCTCGAAACAATCATTATCTGCCCAGCCTTTTCCCAACTATATTGGGGTCAGCTTCCAGTCAAACCAGATTCAGCTAAAACAATCGCTTCAATATTAATCTTGCATAGAATTATCATATTGTGTGTGTGCACAACGCGCGTTGAGAAACGTAAATAAACCCCATTCAACAAAAACAGGAAAGTCACTTAAGCCCTGTCTGTAACTTAATCAAATTAAATTCTGTTCAAAGGAAAAATGCAAACAAAAGTTAAACGACTCGGCAGTTAATTAATTTACTTTGCGGTCGGAATGGATGCAGAAGTCAACAACAAACTGATTGGAGGATACCTACCTTGCGCTGGCAGTCAAGATTGCCAAGTTGGTCGCCAGCCTTATTTCTATTCAACTGTTTGTGTCGGGTTTCGGTGCGGCTTTACTAGCTTGTGCCCAACTCAATTTGACTCCACGATTTTGTTCGCCGCTTGATTATCGTCGCTGCTTTTTCGTTTCTCGCGAAGATAGAGAAGTTTCTCGTAATTGAATAACTTCATTCAACGCGCAAAATCAGTAGCAGAAGTTCGTAGGAATAATTAATTGGAGAACGTCTAATGGGTCTCATACATAATATGTAGTTATATAACTTTATGTTGGTATGCGTTTGGGATACGTCAAATTAACGCTAAGCTGTTTATGACCTGGCTGCCAATCATGGCCGTACGATGAGTTATTATTATATTATGTTATATATATGTAACTCGCTAATTGCTTTACAAACCATTATATTACATAGTAAACGTTAATGACGGTATATGGTTGTATTTACTTAAGCGAACGAACGCTCCTAGTGGAAATTTTACAGCACACTATTATCATGGGTTATTAGTTTGCACATTGGTAGTAGGTACGTATTTGAGTGTGTAACTCAAATGTGAGACAAGAATACTAAATGTCAGCAGACCACGTTACATTTCGCATATCCTGTATGGAATTCCCTTGAGAGCCAGAAAGTTTGCGAGTGGAAACTATGCAAACTGTCTGTCAACATTTTTGGAATTTTTAAATCTGCTATCGTGAAAGGACGCACAAATCTAAATATAAAAGCAGTTGCATGTGGGTGTGGAATAAAAATGTGTGTGCAGTCAACGAGTTTAACAAGAATGAACACCTCTTTTTTACTCTCGCTTTACTGCACACGTTCATTCAGCTATTAACAGCTGTGGGGGTCGATCCCGGGATTTGCCACTATAGCAGCTCGACTAGTAATTAGACCACGTCAAAGGGACACAAATTCTCGGTGAGCCGGGATATTGGCTGACGTGAAACGCTACAGGTCATCATAATTCCTTTTCAGGTATGCGCTCTATGCAAAATGCTAAATATAACTAGAATAGCTTGAAAGCTGGCAATTCTGGGTGGAGTACTATATTTGTGTTCGATAGAAAAATTAGAATAGCTGATCTTCGACACAACCATCAGGGTTCTGTCGAAGGGATCTGCAAGGAAACATAAAGTTAAGTAAATACATTTTCATTGGCTTTTAGCGGTAAAATATTCGTCTGTTTTATTTGCACTAACGAGTGCCGCCTCGTAAAGACGAAACAAACCTTTTTTCACATTTCCTTGAATTACGTGAGTGTGGGTACTTTATAGGAAGGTGGCTCTTAGCTGAAAGATGGAAGACCTTGTATCCTTATGTGACGTACTCGTAGACGTACGCGTGTTTAGTCGCATTCTAAGGAAATGTTAAGGATATTGTCTAAGCAAATCCAAAGTTAGCAGCACCTTAATAGAAAAAAACTTTAAAAATATATTGGTTGTTTTGAAGACACTATTATAGCAAAGCGACAAGTAGTTAACACTGAAAACCTGTGTTACTTCAGCGGTAATTCCTTCTGTCACGAGTCCTAACTTCTAAAGAAAGTACAACCAGATTAATTCAATCAGCCTTCTTTATTATACTTGACGGGAAAAATGGAAAACTCTTACAAAAGCCGGTTACACCGGTCACCTTCTAATTTAACCGGACACTTTCAAAAGCCTAACTTTGTCCGACGTTATCCGAGCTCCGGCAAACTCTAGTCACGACGCGAGTCAAACACAAAGACAAATGTCCTAAAGGAGTTATTTTTTTTGCTTTTGAGGATAGTTTCCCACGCATATTGCCTGTACAGTAATGAAACTCATATTGATTTGTTCCTTATGATCTCTAGATTACAGTGGCAGTAAGTATGTAATATTTTTACCTTAAAAACGTGATAAAAAACATTTGCCGCCGTCTCGGGCACTGCTTTCATATAATATTAAAATCGATGAAATAATATATTAACTCTGCAGGCAATTTATTAACAGTTTCGGAAATGTGCGTATCCGTATCATATCATCATCTGCCTAGCCTTTTCCCAACTATATTGGGGTCAGCTTCCAGTCCAACCGGATTCAGATGAATACCAGTATTTTACGTGGAGCGGCTGCCCGCCAGACCTCCACAACCCATGAACTGGGTAACACGGTAGTTCTTGGCAAGACTGGAGTCAGATTAACTGGCTTCTGACAATCCGTAACGACAGCCAAATATCTACAAATGACAGCCGGGACCAACGGCTTAACGTGCTTTCCGAGGCACGGAGGAAACTCAGCATGTTAAGATGGTCACCCATCCACAGACCAACCTTGGCAAGCGTAGCTTAACCTTAAAGATCGACCCGTGCGGCTGTTATTATTTAGCCACGAGCTCCGTGCGTCGTTCATCCGTTATGTGCGTCTCATAACTAGTCATGTTTGATGCAACAGGCGTTCTATTGTTTTATTATAATGGCAGCGGTCATTTTGTTCTTGATGTGGTAACGTTCGCGTTATCTATCCACTCTTCCATTCAAGGGTTCATTAGAAAACCAGCGTCAGACAGTATCAGTCTGTCTGACATATCGCTGAAATGGACCTTTTTAGTGCAGCCGTGAGACACACATTTGGTTCTTAGCATACCTACATTTTATTTTTTTATTTTTTTAAATTTTATTTCTATGTACCGTGCGTGTTTCATGTAAGTGCTAAATAAATATTATTCTTTCTTTCTTTCTTTCTTTACTTCCAGCGATGAATACTTCCACATCACAATTCACCCGTTCTTGAGCTACGAGCGTGTGAATGTAGGCTACGCGGCTACGGTACTACGCGCCGCTACGACATACTCATAATACTGTAAAAGAATAATGGCTACGGGTGTATATCATTCGGTTTTGTATCTCGAGGTGTTTTCTTCTTATAGTTTCGCGGATCAGCTATTTTGTCGAATAAGGGATCGATAATACTGTGGTTTGGGTTTATGGATATAAATTAGCTACATGGATTGTGGATACACATTGAACTTTGTTTTATGCTGGTTTTAATTTTGTAACGAGCACACAGAAAATGTAATGCACATAGAGAACAAAGAAAAATAATACCATTTCACAACAAAAACAATGTTATGAAATGGTATTATTTTTCTTTTTTCTCTTTGTGCATAACATTCTGTCACTTGTCATGGACCTTTATTTATTTATTTAAACTTTATGTACATGGGCGGACTTAATGCATCAAGGCATTCTCTACCAGTCAACCTTTGGGTTATAAAGAGGTGTACAATAAAAATAAAAAAAATAGAATTTTAACGTTTCGGAAAGAATATACAAATAATATTTAAAAGCTCAAATATATACAAGCTGAAACTTTGAAGTGAAAACTTCTTTAGCGGCGTTACTTTTTGGAATGGGTAAAAAATGTTATACACCACACGGACACGTGACCTGATCGAAAATTCGTAAGACGGAGGGAAAGTTCTGAAGTGTTAAATTTTTAATGATATATAAGTTGTCATGTTTGTGTACGATAGCGCAATAAATAAATATTGTATTTTACCACATAAATGACAGTACTTTCATACTGATAATTAAAGCAATTCGTGCGAAATTATTCCCTAACCATTCCAAAATATCAAAAATGGACAACGTTAATGTTCAAGTTAATGTTTCACTTCTGCCGGTACTCCCGGAGTGCAACCCGTTGTTTTTAATGGTTGTTTTGTACATATATACATTTAGTAGTTGCTTGGCCGGGGTCTATCATGAAATGCTCGGTATGTGACTTGAGTCACATCTTACTTTACTTTATTGTGATTTAAGTATGTCCTGGGGCATTTTCCGTTTCAGTCCACGAGTTGTGTGTCGTCCACGGTTTGGTTAGTTTGTGTTCATTTTCTTGTATGTAGGTTTTTGTACTTTGGAGAATTTCTTGTTTGACTGTATGAATTTGTAGGTCGTGATGCTACTGTTCATTGATAGTTGACCTATTATCAATAGTATTTCCGTATGTATAATCCCAGTTGGTTGCGTTTGGTGAAGATATGTTTTTGCCATGTGAAGATATGTTTGTCCAGGTGTAAGCCTAAGTATCTCACATGGTCTGCTTGGAAGGGAAATGGTAATTGAGGTATGATTAAATGATACCTCAATAACCATTTCCCTCCAAACAAATTTTGTTAATATACATAATTCTATGTTTGGACAATAATGTGAATGGGGTTTTATGTTGACAATGGCTAAAAGTGGCAAAATTTAAGGCAAAACTGTAGCTCAATAACAGAAAAATGTCCGTGCATAAATCAAAATATTTATTAAATCGTGATACAGGTTGTACAAATTCCACGGAAGCTCCTGCCCTGTCATTTCCGTCGCAATGAAAACTTTTGTTTTTTGAACGCTGAATAATATCTGCGTTCTCCAACTTTGCTTTCTGAGCACATTTTTCTGTCTCTCATTGTTTTGCAATCCGGAGATATGGAACTTACAAATTGGGCGCTGGATAGCTTCCAACTATCTAGCTACCTTATTAGCGTTTTCAATTAAATAAATATGTAAACTATTGGCTAAGTAAATTTCTTCCGTGGAGACATTACATTACGTATCAGACATTACATATCGAGATTCCTCCGTGCTTCGGAAAGCAAGTTAGGCCGTTTCCCCGGCTATCATTTGTAGATCTTTGACAGTCGTTACTTGCCAGTAACGACTGGTGTCTGATTTTCTGGCTTCTTGGTACCCCAAGAAGCCAGAAAATCAGACACAATATGTGCTAAGGGGTAACTTTTTACCCAGTTACAAGTTCTCAGATGAAAGGTAAGCAGTCACTTCACGTAAAATGCATAATTTTGGGAAATTGGGATTTTGGGATTGATTTTGAGTACGACATTTGTAATTCAATCTATCTCAATTCTTTTCACTCTGTTTTCTTTGCTCCTAAGACTTCGCTAAATAAACTCTCCGTTTAAGTAATTACGTTGAAGTGTCTCCTTCGTTCCAAGGTGTCGCGGCCTACTTGTGAGGCCTGTTGTAATTACAGAAATTTCTTTGTTTTTAATTGTAGCGTTTTTTCTTTACCGTGGCAATTGCTATGTTACTCATAGGTAGAATCTCGTTAAGAATATTCTTTTCTAGATTTAAAAACTTATGTTGCTGACAATAGTAGTGTTTACTAAATTCACAATTATTTGATTTTTTACTTAACAATAATCTAAAACATTCGCTAATCCTCCAGAAAAGCACGTTATATATAGCTAGAATACACAATACATACAGATTGCGTTATTGAAAGGGAAAACACTTTTCTGATCCATTGTAAGCGGTCATGAAGACGGCATATTTGTAATGCGTATTAGGAATTATGCGTTGCCGATGAAATACATTAAGTGCGAGAAGCTGTGATCGCAGCCATCCTTGAATGTGTGCGCACCGGTGTTACGAGTGCGAGCGCGAGTGAAAAGCTTAACAACAGAATATATAGTCACCACAATACGTTAATAGTGATGAAAAGTTTCGGTCGGAAGCTCTAGCTTATGTTAAATGCACACGATTGTCGCCAGTAGTCGCTATCAACGAGTCATTGATGAGAAAACCAAAATGTGAAAATGAACAATATTTTCGATGCACCCAGTGAGGGAATGTATCAGGTCCCTTGATGAAGTGAAGTGGAAATAACCATTTGCCTAGCCTTTTCCCAACTATATAGGGTCAGTCCAGTCAAACCGGATTCAGCTGAATATCAGTATTTTACGTGGAGCGGCTGCCTACTAGACCTCCACAACCCATTAACTAGGTAACACGGTCCTTCTTGGCAAGACTGGAGTCAGATTTACTGGCTTCTGAAAACCATAACGACTGCGAAAGATCTACAAATGACAGCCGGGACCAACGGCTTAACGTGCTTTCCGAGGCACGGAGAAAACTCTGTATGTTAAGATGGTCACCCATCCACAGACCAACCGTGGCAGCAAGCGTTGCTTAACCTTGAAGATCGGTTAGTGCGGCTGTTATTCTTTAGCCACTAGTTAGTGGAAGTAATAAAATAAAATAATCCAATACGATGAAAGCTTATTTTCATAAAATCACTATCGTAGCTGAAAACCAGTTTTATTAACGTTTACAAGCTGGCAACAACCCACGAGCCCCAATGTGAATAGTACGTACCTACACTTATGATTTGATTTTCGCATGACATTACGATTGACACTTTGATACTGTCCTCATCGAAGATGTTAATTACCTAACCTTATAAAATAAAGGAGTATTGGATTTCATAATTATTGTCCTCCTCCAGAATTGTGTCATTTAATGATTCCATACAATATTTCATAACGAGTTCGCAAAACAGTGAGAGATTAATACTTTACTAGCAGCTCTTAAAAGTCCAAACTGAAACAATACATTGGTAAAAATAACACAGAAACTCTTGCATGAAATATAACTGTTTATTTTGGAACTGGGCAGCTCGTCAGTTCCCTGTCATTCCTACAAGTTGATGTCAGGAAGGAGCATCGTGAACTATTCTCTTAGTTCTAAAAATAGATCCGAACTGAAGCGGAGCTCGAACTGAGTCACTGGGGGTGTTGGGGTAGGTACCTACTAAATTCTTTTACTTTAAAATACAATACGTGATTCATTACTTATCTATAGCTAAGGTAGGTCTGACAGTCAAATAAAAACTGAAATTCAAGTGTGGAGCAATTTAAATCTATTGATTAAACGCCCACGCAATAACCCACATGTTTCTCATGAGCCAAAACGTACTGATGTTATCTTTCCGAGTTTTGTTTTTGTTGGTAAATATGATTCTAGGGACGAAATTGGGCTTAGAAGTTGTGAGCGGTTATGTGTTAAGCGAGATAAGTTTTACATTATTTCGTTTCACAAGATCGTTACGCTAGCTGCGCACAAAATACAAGACGAAAACATTCAATGTTATAGTTATACTGAGAGTTAATCTACATTACTGCCGCAAAACATATTTCTGAATCATTCTCTAAAAGTGGTACGTACGAATCGTTTTTCAATGTTGGTTCTTTAAACACAATTTGCTTACATCAATAGAAAAAAATATTATGAAAAAAATATTTATTATCTATTACTAAACACTATCTGAAAACATACAAAAATATAATACTAACAGTGAAATTAGAATCAAAATTGATCGAAAAACAAATGAGATATGACTATTTTAAACAAATATATCTGTCTCTCTCGCGGAGACGCCGGTTTCTATGGCAGCTGTTTAGGCGACATAGTATTTGACGTCAGAGTTCGTATCTTCTCTTTCTAATTGTCTTTAAAGCTTTAAACATTCATCGCTGATGAAGGTTTTTAAAAAAATATTTCATAATTGTTTACTAGAGCCAATAAGTATTACATTTTGCAAATAAAAAAAATGCATGCATATTCCCTGTTCTTGCATGCACTGTATCTTTTCATTAAGTAGTCCAGGAACAGACAACTGTATTAATTGGGCATCCTATCACGCATATACTTTTGAAAAGGTATCCCATAACTAGTCAATACAAACATAGAAGCATACCCATAAATATATGTAGGTTTAAACAAAGCTCTTCGAACTAAGATTTATATCCCAAAGATAATTACGCTGTCGACCCTCGTCAATACCGTGCGACTCATTATGAAGTTCTCGCAGCAGGGCAGCAGTACAGTCGTGTACTGCTGCCCTGCTGCCCTGCCCAGTACAGTCGTATTGATACATCGACGTTCGATATCTAAAGTGATCAACAAAAACGTATTCCGAGTCTCCGAAAATTGTCAGTCAACTAGGCACGAGGCCTAGTTGACTGACAATTTTCTTCGAGTTTTTTCTTTTAGTGTAAGTTCTTAAAATCTTGGTTCGTGCATTATAAGAAACACTTTACTATGACAACTGTGTATATCAACTACTAGCACTTCGCCCGCGACTTCGCTCACTTGGATTTAGAATTTACTACACGAACTTCAGCGGCCTTTTTGCCCATTTTTAAGGGAAGATTTGGAAAATTAATCAGAACGATGTTCATTATTTACCCGGGCTTTTTGCTGCTGATGCCACTTGATGAGCGCAACTGTTGCGCCCTTTATCTCTTTGCGGGTTTAATATAAAAAAACGTTACATCCGTTTAAGCCCTTTACACCCCTTAAGTGGTTGTTTTTAGAAAAAAAAACACTTCTCATTTTTTATCAAGATCTTTAAGCAGAGTTTCAACTTCATCGAACCAAGTGTTAAGATTCTTCTATACAAACTTTAACACACCCTAAAAACCCGTTTCGGGTACTGAAAAATGAATGATAACAAACTTTATAATTCACTTGTCTCAGTATTCGTACCAAGTTTCAAGTAAATTGGCCTAAGGAATCAGTTTACCTTACAAACTTCCACCCTCTATTTCACCCCTTTCCGGGGGAATTTCCAAAAATCCTTTGTTATCCTACGTTTCCTACTCATAATTTACCTTCGTGCCAAATATATCTTCATAGGTCAAGCAGTTTTCGAGATTTCGTGATAATAACCAGTGGGCGAATGAATGTGTGAAGGAGTAACCTTTTGCTTTTATATACATTTATAGAATATATATAGATATACCTAGGACTTGTACACCAATTCGCACTAAACGTTTCCAAACGTCTTTTTTAATGCGCACAGCAAACGAGTGGAACTCTATGCCTGCGTCTTTGTTTCCGAACGCATACAACCCTAATCTCTTCAAAATTAGAGTCAACAGGCTTCTTCTGGGTAAGCTCGCTCCATCGTCGACTTTGTCTCTGTCATTTATGACCTAGACTAGAGTCAGGAGCAAGGTCAACTCAAATAAAAAAAAAACTTGATAATAATTATTATTTTCTAGTTGAAAATGCTGCTCTAGAAGGTTTTTTTAGTAGGTACACAAAAGTTTTACCCAACCTTTCAATCCTACCTAACCATAATGGTCCGTTTTGAACCATCATTAAAAACATGCAGGACAGTCTTTGGGGACTGCCGATGGAATTGAAAACTAAGCGAAAGCTAAAGCGTTCGGTGACGATGACGCGAGCTCCATGATTTTTGTTCACCCAAAGCGTTCGCTGACGGTGACGCGAGTTTAATGATTTTTGATCACCCAAAAAGTGATCAACGCGCCTAAAGAAGTTTTCACTTCAAGTACAAAAAGTTTCGCCCGGCCCTTGTTATACGACACAGACTTGACAACGTAACACCTACGGAGCGGGGCGGGAGACAGTTCGCATGTTTTGCCATCGCAAGAAATAGATCGAGCCCGAGATAAAATACCCCTTCTCAACTAGAAAGGCACTTTCCACTTATTATTATATCTACCGTCGGAACTCCAAAATGAGACCTTGAAATTAATTACTTGATTCTTGCTCCACGAACTTTCTGTTAACTTTCTTACTTAAGAAAGTTTTTGATTGCATTTTACCCAATAAATTCACTCGTCTTGACGTGATTCTCTCCAATCGAAATTCCGTCCGATGTCGTAATGTTCCCAAACAACACGAACATTAAGGAAATGTGTTTAGGACACATTTCTTGCTGTTGGGGAACATTTCGACGAAACATTAACTTGAATACGCTGAGCTGGCTAATAACGAAAATGTTTCTATTCAGACGTGACTTCTAATCTCTATTAACAATAGCGTCGATTATTTTCTTGTCCATTTCAACGTCTCGAGACCGGATCGGATTTTATTTTTCTGTTCTTACGCATTTGTCGAACAGTGTACAGTCAGGAAACTTTATGGTTGAGCAGGTTTTCACATCTCGGTGTCGAACTTAAAATCTTGAAAATAGTATTTTTCTAACAGAGTGCAATAAAATCCGGCAGATAAACCTGTTCTTATTCCTGGAATCGGTTTCATTCTATGTTCATACCTATATAAAGTACTTTTACTTTTTTTATCATAAAGTTCACAGCTTTGGTCGTTTGAATTTTAAAGTTTTCTGCTGCTTTCATACTTTGAAATTTTTTATGTAAATAGCAGATTTTCCATAGCTCGACAAATTTTAAAGGCACGCTTTATGCGGGTGATCAATAAATGTATGTTAGCATAAATATCTGCGAACATGGTCGAACAATATTCAACCTTATTACCAAGACTTTAAAAGTGAAAAATTGAATTTATTTAATTGGCACCCGGACTGTTCAATTAACCTCGTCTCAAACAAGGCTATACTAAAATAAACCACACACTCGTAGCTGTGTTTAAGCCCTATAAAACACACCATAAAATTACAAGTGAGTAAACTCAACTCGAAAATAATTTCTAGAAACCGGGACTGAATAATTAGAGCCATATTAATGTACTCGGGTAGCTTTAAGGAAAATCATTGGAAAAATTAATGTTCGTTGAAATTCATCTCGTACTTTTTTGTTTGTAGTCTTTCATTAGCTCACAATATCGCGGTCCATCATTATCCTCTTTGTAGTGAACCTGAATAGAATCCTCGAAAACCATTAATGGTTCCTGCCAACAACTCACTGTCCTGTTTAGTAGCCTTTGCTTACAATATTTCATTTGAATTCAGTTTAGGTATACGTTTTGAGTCACTAAATCAAAAGCCAACATCTACTGAAGGCGGCCTTTCCTCCGTTATTTTATTTTAGCTACCACATGATCGTCCCAGCTGGCATCTGTTCTGACCGATTTTTTCTAGCCTTATTTGCGTCTATACAAGACTAGAATATATCTTCATCAATATATACGTGGAATTCTAAATTATGTGTTAGGTTACTCACGGCTTTTTTTACCCTGTAAAAACATCTTGTTCCCTAGTTTACATGCGAAGGAATAATTTAAACACCAAATTGTAGGCTTTCATGAATTTACCAGACTGGTACCTAGGTATCTCTTGACGCAAATGTACCTACTTTACATATACTGACATAACTCAAAAAAGACGTTTTTCGGGATAACGCAAAAAACGATTTAGCAAACCTGACTTACCTAAATGTCTTATTACTCAAAGAAAATAGCTTTATATAATGAAAGCATGTATTTTAGGGGTAGTTGATAAAGTGAGTATTAATGTTTGAACATAATTTTAAAGAAATTTAGATTTTTTACTATAAATTAATCGATAAAAAAAATTATTCCTCAAGATGGGTCAGTTTAATATAAAAGATAAAGTTACATTGATTTAATACTGGTGGCACATTTTGAAATGATTCCGTGTTTTATTTAATATATAACTAAAGAATACTCATTATTAAGGTTTGGGTTCTTATACTATGAAGTAAAATTTTAATGTTGGTGACATATTTTGAAATGAGTCCGTATTTTATTAAAACACGTGATGTTCACGATCTTAGTCCTTGACACATGCTGATATCTGTCTCTGTCTCGTTAAAACCTCTGCCGAAACGTTTGCGTGTGAAAGAGACAGATATAGTTTTAACTCCACCTAGAAACAAAATATCAAAAAAAAAACCGAGATCGGCCGAAAGAGGGCGTTAAAATAAACTTCTTGGTATACTTAATCAAATTTTGACCGAAACACTAATCGGTCAGTATATGATTAAGCGTGCGAAATAATGTCATGATACCAAGCATTAAGAAAACCTTTGTTCAGTACCGGCTGAATGAGGGCTATAACAGTTTTGTTTTCTCAAATAGGTAAATTACTTAGAAAAAAAACTAAGAGCCCCAGGACATAATAATATTGATTCTGAAATATCTTTCATTGAAGAACATAAATTAATGCCTTTGGTTTAAATCCAGTCGCAGTAAGATGAGCTCCTAAAAAAGCCGAGCTGGTGATAAAATTAAACTATTATAAACATAACTATTATATTAATAAAATAAATAAATATGATATAATTCAGGTAACTAGCTGCGGAGCGAACCAGCGCAACAAAACGCAACTATTGCAAATTAATTAGGAACGGAAAAATAATCTCGGAAAGAAGAGTTGGCTGCGTTCACCAGTAAATATTTTGAATTGTAATAGCAATGAACGTTTAAAAGAGCTATAGCAATGGGAGTTTGTACAACCGGTTGCCTGCTTTTATAAACATTTTCATTTCTTTACGTTCCTATAATATATCTGTCGGTGTAGACAACATTATATTTTGTTTATTAGTTCGCGTTCTCGCATTCAGTTTTTTTTGGACTGAGACTTAATTAAATTCCTATATCGCGAAGCACCAGAATTTTATAAAAATGAAGTGTTTTTTTTTTAGTTTCATTTTAAATATTTATTAACTACGCAAAGTCAAGCCTACATTAAATTTATTAATATATTTAAATTTAACATAGGCTTGCTACATACGAAACAAATGAACCCAAACAAAAAAACAACCGTTAGAAACAGTTCAAATTGATATTTTAATAATAAGAAATAAGTTTAAAAAAAATGAATAAACGAAATAATAATAATAATAAATCTTTTATTGATCATTTTCAAGTATTGCAGTACATGGGTATATAATTTATACATGGTAAAATTACAGATTTGCTACAATTGTATTGGGTGCAGTTCTGATCTCCTAACTAGGTTACTGTAAAACCTGTATGAAGGAGTGTCAGTTCCGGTCCCCCATGGATTATAGGCATATGTATTTTACTATCTAAGTACATATATGTATTTAACTGCTACGAAATTATTGTATACCTAAATGTAAGCAACTAAGAAAAAAAAAGAAACAAAGAAAAACACAAAAAATATTTTAAAAATAAAATGTGACTAAAAACTATTTCATATGTATGTGTGTGTGTGATGGATGTGTATTGTGTGTGTTTGTTTTGTTACATATTACTTACACTTAAATAAGCATTTTTTCAGTTTCTTCGTATGTATAGTCTAGAAGAAATGAGCAGACCATTTTCTTACAATTATAGTATGTTAAGCCGTATACTGGACAATGTTTATTTATTTTATTATATAAAGAAGGGCCAAGAAAATAATATATAGATAAAATCTTTTAATGAAAGTGGAATGTGCACGTGGAAGAGTATAAATCATGTCTTTTCTACGTTTATCGATTGTCCTATATCGCGTTCTTTGGAGCTGTAGAAGAACTGCTTGTATGATAAACTGTTGTCTTACGTTTAGAATATTCCACTTCCGGTATAATTAATTAGTAGGGAATATAATAGGACGAAAGGATTTTATATAAAATATTTCTTAGTTAGGTGTCTTGATAAATGAATCAACAAATTAACTTCAACAAAGACCATACATTGGAAGTAACGTTAACTCATTAAGAGTACGTATAGTCACAGTCCATTTAGATAATTAATATCCATTAGCCCTAATCGCATTTGATTCAATCCCTCCCACGATACAACAGCCACCGGCCGCTCATTCTGTGAAACACCAAGCTCGAGGTGGAAACAAACCGAATGATGTATACCTGTGATTATTTTTCTTTTTAACCAACTTTAAAAAGAAGGAGGTTATCAATGTCTGTATTATTATGTATATGTTACCGGAAAATTGCAGACTCCGTAATATTGTAATAAATAATTAAATTCAGTCATCAGTAAATAATATTTATTAATATATAATAAATATTATGAAATCGTTTTGTATACAATAAATCCCATATAAATTCAATAGTTTCCGATATATCCGTGTCTTATTAAGAAATAATAGTGTATAATTTTAAGCGATATTTTACAATCTTACGGTGTTTGCAATTTTCCGGTGACATTTATAGATGAAATTGCAATTTTATGTTTTATCCGAAATAGGTTTATTCCCTACTCTTAAAGTTCGTAAAGATCTGCTGACGAACCTCGGACATAGACCGTTAAACAAATATTGACTGGTTGTAATTTTTGGGGGGTAGCACTAAAAAGTGAAAAATATAAAACTTTTTCACAAAAAATACAACGAATAAAAATCGACAGCCATAATTATAAAAAATACCACCGACTCCCAAATAAAAACCACTAAAAAGTAAAAAATAACTTTGATTTTGATAGTCGGTGCCAAAAAACGAAGAAACCCAGAAACACATTTTTTTAAATTATTGCAGTCGATTTTTATTCGTAGCAGCTTGGCATCGTAGCACCGTAGTACCGTAGCCGCGTAGCCAACATTCACAGGCGTAGCTCGTAGCTGAAGGGTGGTTGATAATCGTACGAAAGACAATGTTAAATAATTAATAATTAAATAATACTTTTACGACTGATTAGTCATTGTAATAGCTGGTCACCACCTCGAGTGTGATACTATTCACATGGCTGAAATTTAGGCAAAGTTCATTTAGATAACGAACGAAAGCTAAAGTCTGCCAGTATTTAGGAGGATGTAAAACTACCTCCTTGACAACTGAAATACCTTTCACACATATAAAAAATAATAATTGGCCATCAAAACTTTTATTTAAAAAGTTTAACTATAGAATTTCTTGTCCGTTCTTCTCCATAAGAATCTATTTTTGAGAATGGACTACTAGGGTCACTATAATTATTTCTTTTCAAACTGTAAATTTGACGTTCAAACGTGCTTTTTAATGTTCTAATTGAAATAAATGAAATGACTTTGACTTTGAAACAATAAAATGAAAATGCTGCTACTGACAATACGAAAAATTAGCAAAACATATTTTTGAGAACACGCCTGCAGGTTTAATTTCCCTTGCAGTTTGAAATCAAAGAAAAGAGAAAAAGATTCTCTTTTCGAATGGCTCAGCGTTTAAAGGTCTGTATTTGTTACATAACGAAGTAAATTGCGGAGAAGTTCTAGCCGAGCACGCCACATATCTGGTTACCCCACACTTCATGAAAATTTTACCAGACGATCCGTTGAGACACTCAACTACTGACCTGCGACTTAGACACTTGAGTTACTGACTCTTTATTACCTGTTTAACTGAAGTCGCTTCGAGATAAACTTTAATTTCTTGAAAATTCAGAAGTCTATTTCTGTTTTTACTTGCTTTCTATGAAGTCAATTTTTTTTTATGGTAATGTACCAGTTTCATAGTGAAACATAAAGTTAACGAAACGTAACAAAAGGTTTCGAAAAGTCTCGAAAAATCAAAATACCGTACTGTAAAATGGCCAACGTTGAGACATCATGGACGTATTTGTGCAACTATACGCTGACGTCATAGTTCAGTAGTAGGATGACCGCGGCGAAGAGATATTGGAATATTTTGCTGACGTGAACCGAAACGTTCGGACGTCCGGCCATAGTCAAATGCAAATGGAAAATATCGATGAGTGGAGCATTTTACCGGCGTCGATAGCTCTTCAGGTAGACCGGGTCACGCTAAGTGTATTATCCTATCAATATTTCAACATATCGGGGTTGTTTACGAATAAACAGAATGAGATATTGAAATGCTCATAAAATATTTTATGGGGCATCTTTTTGGTATTTGGATTTATCTGTATGATTTTAATAAACTGAAAGGTTTGCTAGTTTTTGTGCTTCAAAATAGGCTCGTTTTAGCGTTCAATTACTCATGAATCACGTGCAAGGAATATAATAAGCCTTGAATGTTCTTCTAACAGCACTTATCATATAATCAACTTCTTAAGCTCAGATAAATAAATCCTACCAGCTCCTAGAACCGTATTTCAATATTTACTGACCTAGTTTTTACTCAGAATGCATTTAAATAAGAAGATTTACATTATTGGCGTTTGCTAAGTGTTATCTATGCAGGGGAATTTCTTGATATTTATCTGAATAAGTAAGTGGAAGTGTGCTGACAATATTGTTGCCATCGCGAGTGGACTCTCTATGAGGCTCGCTCGAGAGCGTTAAAATCGACACCAGTAACGAGACGCGAGTACTGGCTGATGTCGGGCTGTGCGTGATGTTGATGAAGTATATGTGTCAACAATCAATGTACCGCAATCACATAAACACACAAGATTCAGAACGTATATTCGCTTTGATATATATTCACAACCCGGACGCTTCAGAACAGTTTGCCGTTTCGCTGTGGCACCGTTATAAGCTGTAGTACCTACTTCATATGTGTGAACCTGAACAATTTCTGGGAACGTTGTCCGTCCCCAGCGGAAATCTATTAGCTTGCGGTTTGCCGCGCGCCACGCCGGGCCCGTTGGGACTGGCGCGACGACTATGTACAGTACAATTATGTGCTTAATGTCCCTCGGAGGCTAAGTACTTTATTGTTGATTTATTATTATCAAAACAACAATAAAGTACGTAGTTTTGAATTCAAATGATTATACACGATAAAGCTATTAAATGATGGACATGGAAATTAGCATTCGTTTGTTTTCGAAAATGCAATGATTGCCGAGGGATATTAAGAAAATAGTTGTACTGTACTAAGTTAGCTCTATGGACTACTATTGTCTCTGGATTGCCGCATATCTTCTTTATCACAGTTTTAAAGTTATTTTACGGCAACCAAGATATACACTGCGGCAGTCGGATAGATTTTAAAAGTTCCGCGGAATTCCTATCTAGATTTTCAAGTTGTAATATTGAATGAAAATTTTGAAAGGCAAACTTTATAATAAAAATTGCGGTTTTGTTACAAGATTTATTGTTTGGCAGTTTTCCAAACCGTAGAGCTTATAGGTTTCAATCGTTGAAAGATTTACAGGTATAAAGTATATCAGTCGGAAGATAAAATAGCTGAGCAAGGTAATCTTTAGGCTCATATGTATAAGAATGATGTGTGAAACATATTAACTTTGTTCTTGTGACAAATATAATTTCTTTTTAACCTTAATAAAGATGACCACATTATCGCTTAAAATTAGGTGAGATTGTGACCGAAGGCTATCCAATATATAAGTCAAAGTCAAAGTCAAACATTTATTTGCAGATAAATATGGTTACAAACGTTCTTATAATGGTAATATAAGCAACTAGTTTATTATTAAATAGACTTCACTTATAGAATGTATGAGTGAGTCTATTTAATAATAAACTAGCGACCCGCCACGGGTGTAATTTAGAGTTTTGGTTCTATCGTGATACCGCTGCGACTGTATTTGTATAAAGCGTTTTAAAGTTATAAAAATAATTACAAACTAATAAAATTGTTCCTAGTTAAAAAAATTAAATGTGTGGATAACTAATAAGACTAAGCGTAAGGGCTCTTCGCTCACAGCGTGGCATTTTTCTTTCCTTTTGTATTTTTAAACCCGTCGTAACTTTTAAACAAAAGATCTGATTTTAGTTATTTGAAGGGGAATTTACATATGCATAATAAACCTTTATTATTAAACTATTTAGTTACGACTAATATCATGGTACGAATTACCACCATATTTTAATTCTACCACTGTTTTGATTGCCTAATTTGAACAAAAAGCAGTTATTACGACTTAATTATAATAGTTAGACATATAGCCCCGCGAGTTTTTTGTGGATATTGATGAGTACTATAAACATGTAGTGCATTATTGAATGTATCATCAACAGTTTTCGTAGCGCACGCTAAAGAACGACTTTTATAGGCAAATTTTTGATACCTTGGCGGGCAACAACCGCGAACAGACAGACAGACGCAGCGGGGGACTTTGTTTTACATATGTAGATTTAGTTAATTGAATACTAACTTTACATAGCGGAGCGGAGAGTGCTAACATATATTCCACATTACATTGTGTCGACGTAAGGCCCACGCCTCGGCACATTATATCACGAAGGTTTGCGACCGTTGTACTAACTTAAACAAGCAGCCAAATTAAAACTCAAGGAGATTGTATGAAACTTATGAAAGTGAGTCATTTACAAATTTAGTTCGCATTCGTCATGCGATGAAAGAACAACATACGGTACGATTCTGAAAGGGACAACACTTCCACCTGTGAAATACTACGTAGGAGATATAAGAAGTATCTTAGTGTTGTTTTTTTATTAATACCTAAGTATTCATTTAACTTGGCATACATGAATTGCGTAAATGTTTGTTAACTAGCTTAAAAGTTATTCCCAATACACAAATAAAAGTTTGACTTTTGCATCCCGCAATAAATAAAGAGCAGACCGCTGTCCGATAATTAATTATTGGTTTATCTTTGTGGTTTGGCACGCCGCCAATTATTGTACTTGAATTATTTTGAATCAATTTCCCACCGATTTAACAATTATAAGAGTTTATGAAATTTGCTATACCTGTACACTTCTTAGCTGAAAACCATTGTACAGGTAATGCCTGAAGCGAAAAGCGATGGCCGTTATTTTGGAGTTGACCGCAATTAATTTGATCCCATGCGACGATGTTTCGAATTTTCAGCTAATTGCTGGAAAAAGTTTAATACCAACCAATAAAGCTTTTTTATAGTTGGCAGATTTATGAGCACAAAAATTAAAATTCGAAAATAATTCATAAAATTATTTGTAGAGCTCCTGAGGTCAATTCCACTAATTAACGTGTCATGCGAAAAACACGAGACTAGATTGCGATGCGATTGTGATGACACTGGAAAATGGTATTCTGCTAACTTTAAATTTCGATCTATTCACATTCGCATCGCAGTGTCATCACATTCCAGTCGCATGGGGGTCCAGTTTGTTTTCATTTACGAAAATAAATGTGGTTTTGTGTTGGTTCAATATACGCAGACAATAATTATCGATAATTGTGATAATTACTATTTAAGTAACGTTATTTTATTGAATTAATTTAATGTCCAAATTATCCGACTTAGTTAAATTCATGTTCCCAATATTTTTATTTTCTGTTGAATAATACATTTATACGACTTCAAAAACAATAAAATATTTAATCGAAAATGTACCTCAATTGGAACGTACACGTACACGAATCGCGCAGGCGTGTAGCGGGTGATTTAAGATGTCAAAAAGAAACGTCATTATTGCTAAAGTCAAAACATTATATTTTATTATAAACTCTAATTTTCTGCTGAAATTATTATGTAAAGATGTATTGCATTATCAATGGAAGAAAGATTTTTTGTCGAAGTAGTACTATTAGCCATCACAGAATCATTCAGCGTCTGTATTACCCATGAGCTGCTGCTTTCGTATTCTAGAAGAATCTGAGTATTCAGGGTTTATAGATATTCTCGAAACCTTTGTATCAGCTGTGTTTATGCTTGAAGTGAAAGGATAACAGTGAAATCATAAGAACTGTTTGTGCCGTAATGATACAGGCGGTCTTTCGTACTGCACCTATCTAATGGGCTCGTTTGCTGATCGCACAACAGCGGTTTTATCGATACTCTGACTGACTGAAGTGGATTTTCAGACTTATGTCGGACTATGGATGGGAACTATTCGGTATATATTGTTATAACAATTTACTATGTGTCAAGTTTCTACTTATGTGTGTTACAAATAAAAGCATTGATTTAGTGAATCTTTNATTTTTTTAAATTACTTAATGATTAAAGGATTATACAAAATGGCTAAGTTGCCGCTAGCGGCTGGGCTTCTACAGAAAGAAATATAAATTTGTAATATAAATTGTATTTGAGAACTACAAGTAAGTAATGAATAAAGAATATACCAAACATTGATATTGTGAATGCATATACATGGATGTTACGAACATTTTCGGATTGTTTGGAAAGACAGAAACAAACACAGAGGAAGGGGTTTGAACTAAGTCCCACAATATGAAAGTTCGATACTTATACCAAATGGGCTAGTTACTTATTTGGCAAATTATTAAAATAACCGTTCTCGTTGATAAAATATACCAATACGTAAGATTTACATCATGTCGCAGTCAAAAATTGTAATCCGCCTCATTACATAGAGACTATCCGGTCTATAAAACTGAGACGGTAAACGGTCAAAAAACAGGTTTATATGGGTTTATATTACGGCGGATGTTTCATGTAAGTAATTTAGCGTGTCATGAATTTCCTTTGTAAATCCTATAATTTCAATTTGTTGTTGTCTACCATAACAACAAAATTGTCGTCAAATAAAATAATTTTATTCGTAAAAAGATTAATATTGACACGTTTTCTTTATTCGAATCGTTAAGGCATCGGCCTAAAAGGTACAACGCGATCATCGCGCGAATACACGATCGTCGCGTTAATATGCACGACAAACCCAATCGCACCGACAGAGGACGCCGAACAAATTATTCGTATAAGAATGACATCTTAACGGCTCGAATAAAAAAAACTTGTGTATTTTACAAGTTTTTCTTTATTCGAGCCGTTAAGACGTAAGAAACGAAGAAAACGTGTGACATTGACTAAGTACGAATGCAGCTAAGTAATTTCTATGTATGTTAATGCAGATATGTGAAAAACCGTGGCAAAAGAAAACATTTTAGAAGTCAGTGAGTTCATGCATGAGCGTGAACCATCGTTTTGCAGAAAATATTGCAATGAAGATCGGCTAAACGTTTATGTACCTACTCAGACCTACTGTAATACAAAACGGCTCCGATTATTAAAACAGCCAGCCACCATATAAAGTGGCGTATTCAACTATTTGGCTGCGACATATGCATGTCATTATATGCTGTTTTTATAATGCTAAATAAAACCCTCGAAATAACTTTGAGCTTTTAGCTGATTCAATATGAAGTCGTTTTTACATAAAGTTGAGCGGAGCAGCTAAAATTGTGCAAGAAAATTGTGAATCAAAGGATATGGTGCTATTGGTACGTTATAATATCCACAACACGATAAAACTCCTTGGAATATAATGTAGATTCCTCACGGATGAACGCAACTCGTTGCTATTCATCTGCTGGTAGGCGCCAATATCAGTTGTACCTTCTTCCTACTTTATGTGTGTAAGAGTAAAAACATTAATCAGTCCTTCCAAACTTTCGCATTTATAATAAAATTGAAGTAGGATTACTTGTCCAATGTAACACACACCCCCTCCTACATACTACGATTAGATTCAAAACCAAAAGTAATTAATTTTGTGGCTTTTTAAGTACTTAATTTATGTTTGGCTGTTTTGAACGTCAAAGTTTACATAAATACAGCCTGCAAAAACAACCGCCAGTAGCAACTTCCTTGGTGCTTTAGTTGCGTTCCCCCTAAGGCATGGTCCTCAGTTTTAAGAAATGTTTCTAAGAATGTGCCTTTGTTTAGAATCCAAAATCCAAACATGAGACAATCGACAGAGCCGTTTAGGCACCACGAAGGTATGAGTTTTAGAAATGTACCTATTTCCTAAATACGTATCTAAGCAGTGTAAAATTATGGTAAAATGTTATATGGTAACTTTCGATTAAAACATCAGTCTTAAATAACTAAAACGAGAACTATAAAGTGACCACCAAAAGTCAATATTTTTATTTGAACATCCGTTCTCATAACAAAAAACACTGAGTTAGAGCATTTGTAAACATTTCGTTTTCATTTTGTTTTCATCTTGGTTATGCTTTCCAACAGATGGTCTTATGATGCAGAAATAAATTCGTTATCTTATTTATACCCGAGGGACTCCAAATAAGTATAGAATCTGAAAGGGAGAACATTAAGTATAAACATAGTAAGTGAATCACAAAGTTAATTTTAACTCTATATCGCATACTATCGCATAGGTACTATTTATATAAAGTTCTCAGATCCAGCCTTATAGCTTCCTTTCGCACAGGGAAGTTCACTTGTGTTTTGACCACACATGGGTGGTTTAGGGCTGGTTTATCCTGCTACATAGATAAGAATCTGAAGGAATGGTGTTTTGATCCTCTATGTTACTAGCCTAGCCTTGAAGGAGCTACCGACTCGCGCTGCACGTAATGGTTTCCAAACTCTAAACTGAATAATGGTGATGAAGAAGATACCTATAGCTCCATCGCTGCCTTTTTTTCTGAATAACAATGTGCACTTAGTAGACCAACCTTGGCTGCAACACCCAGTCCATTTCTTTGCCTGTCCTTTTGGATATGCGGCTCCATTTCGGTACGGCTTAGTGAGTCTGTATTTGTTTTCAAATGCAAGGTCGCTTGTGGAATATATGCGTCTAATGTGAAACGACGCAGCCGACAATACTGAAAACAGCTAGTGCTGCGTTTGCTACGTCCTTTTATCATCCAATCACGGTCTAAACGGAGCCCGGTGAATAAAAATTACCTCCATAGTCTGAACCCACACGTATTATATTGTTTAACGACACAAACACAGAATCATTTATAGTAGCTTTACTGAAAAAGTTTATACTTAATAAATCTTGGATTTCATGATGTTATGAAGGATTAAATAGAGAAAAATTTAGAAATTTGAATCTGCAAAAGCTAAAATTTTCGTTCAACTTTCGATCTCAAAATAATCGCATGGTTACGTCAGTTTTGACGTTGTTATATTTACCGGAATACCATTTTTTGTCTCAATGTCAAATGGCGTTCAGGTTGAAAATTAGCAGAATACCGTTTTAGTACATTTTTTTGTCAAATTCAATTCGCAATATCATCTCATGAAAATTCAACTTTCGTTGGCCTTTTAAATTTAGTAGAATACCGTTTTTGACGTTTTGAGATTAAGATGAGATTGCGACTTGAATGTGAACGTTTTAAAATTAGTGGAATTGGCCTTCGGGAATTGGTCTGACAGCAGACTCTCAGGCGCCTGGCGGATGGCCAACTAGTGTTAAATGAGATTAACTATAAAAGTTTAATGAATCAACCCCTCTGGCTGATTAATGAAGGAATAAGCTTGATATTGTGCGATTTTATTAACTCACGACCTGTTGTCATCCCGATCGACTATTGCGAGGTTGTGGCTCTCTGTAAGGTTGCGTTTTACACAACCTTATCCTGATTCAGTTCCCTAAAATGGTGTCTAGTCTCAATACCCGATACTGTTAATCGTAATGCAGTTTGCACTGAAGCTCAATGTTCGTTTCGTCCCCTACTCAGTTCTCCGAAATGACAATTTTAAGTTGAGTATTTAACAAATTCTACTTTAGCTTGAATACCTGTCAAACTTTGGCATTAAAGTAGGTTTTCATCATCATCTCAGCCGAAAGACGTCTACTGCTGGACATAGGCCTCCCCCAAAGAGGAGGGGATTTACCATAATCGGACTATTGGCAGGTGGGTTGGCGATCGCAGTATAGCTGATGCAATGCACAGAGAATGCTGCTGCCCATTCTCTGGTGAGCCCCTTCCTCTTACGACATCCATGGGAAGTGATGAGATGGTGCTATTCTTTTACGTCCGACACCATACAGAACAAGAAGTAGGGTTTGGCACGTTCTAAATTCCAAAGAATCAATTCAAAAATAGATCCTAAGTACTTATGTGAGTTACTCTCATTAAATAGGCACCGATAGTTATAGTAGCACTTTATTAAACCACACGGTACAGCGAAGTAACTTAAATAGGTTCTTTCACTCTTTTATAAACATAAAAGTTGAAGGGAAGAGTTCTAATCAACCTAGCATTAATAATATAAACAGCTTCAGTTTTGCTCACTTTGTAAGAGTGCACCGTCCAGATAAATTAGCCAATACTAAGAACAAAATTAATATGTCTGACTAGAGTTCAGTCTGGCTAAGTTAATCAGTGTCAGATGTTAAGCAGTCAACAACTGTAAATTTAATAGGGATTTGAATATTTGCTGTAATCTAAACTAATGCTTTGTAGAGCAGTGAAATTGTTTGGTATTTATTAAAGTCCTGATCTAATATCCCAAATCACGCTTCTTGTGGGATAGATAATATATTTTTAGCAGCATCTATACCAACTTGCCAACCTCGTATGATTTACAAAAAGATACACAAATCCTGCATCGCACTAACATAGTTCTCCGTGCGATTTGAACATAATTACAACAGCCCGACTACAAAACGGGCAGTTGCCCAGACACAATACCCGTCTTGTCGGCGAAACCCTTATTAAAGAAGGTATGCGTTACTTTACATCCTTCTCTGCATATCCCCATAAAAATACTATGCACCTGCTAGTTTAATGATGCTTGCTTCACCTTTTAACGTTAAACATGGAATTTGTAAATTGCTGTTTCAGCGTAAGCCTTAGAATTGTTGCGAAATTGTTCGTAAGAGTTATCGCGGCCCTGGAATGCAAGGGACATTTGGAGGAACACTGGTGAGATTTAAGTCAGTAAGAGTCTAACACTCTCTTTTGCTCCGCCTAGAGCAAAGGAGCCATTTGATGACTTCGTAAAAAAAAAACCTCAGAGTTCCATTTTGTCGATTTCGCGCGTCGTTTCACGAAGTATGAAGGCTTGTAATATGTAGTGAGTTCAGGTTCGTGCCGTCAGCACAAACAGACTTGTGTGCTCAGCGAAGCCTGTAAATTGTAGTTATAACTGTGAATGGAGTTATTTAGCATATTTATGAGGCTCAGGTGAGGACGCTTTGTCTTTGTGCCATGCGGACGCTTTCTATCCCGTGTTCGCTGACATTTGAGGACCGCAATCTTTGTACCTGAGATGTCTGATCTAATCAGCGAAGGGTCGGCCTAAGAAGGGTTCGAAACCATGGCAACACGGCTTTTGCGATCGTCAGCTTGTCCTTTCAGATTTAAATACATAGTAATAGTTACAGTTGGTTAGTATTATATGTAGACTCGGCTTTTAGGGCCAAACTAGCATTTTAATTAACACTGCAAGATTTAATTAAATACAACAGTATTTGTTTTGGCTTATAAATAGGTCAACAGACCTATTCATAAGCCTAAAGAGAGCCCTGAGAGCTTGTTGAATAATTTCTAATACGTCTAGAATAGGAGTTGAATTTAGTATCAAAATTGAACGTATTGTTCACACAAAATACTTTGGAAATAATAAAATTATATTTTAAAACTTAATGTATCTAATCTATCTAAAAAGCTTAATTGGTTAGTTTTATTTTTTGCGTAGTACGTATTCATAGATATTTATCGACGATGACGATTTGATACATCGGTATCGAATTTTATTACGAGTTGAAACATTCAGGAGGAACGAACGTTAGTAGAATGATATATCAAGAACCGTGTGTAGATAGGTATGTATGGTAGGTATATCATAATTATGTTCATATTGTTCCACTAAATTGATGAAAACTAAAATTTGTCGATTAAATTTAAAAAAAAACCGGTCAACTCCAAGTCGAACTCCCATGCAAAGGGTTCCGAACGAATCTCATTTTTGTAACATGGTACTTTCAAACCATATACTTCTTATAGGTTTTCCTGTAATCTATAGGCAAAATTCAAAGTCAAAGGAGGGGTGCCCTCTCTCCCCTGGGTTCTAACCTAACCTGTCTGAGTCGGGGTGCCCCAAGTCCCGAGCTCGCTTCGCACGCTTTTGCATCCAAGTTCTCCTAGTAACAGTAGTAACATTGCCTTTTGTACACACATACGATCATTGAGGATACACTAACTATCTTCTAAGCAGGTAAAACGTTTGACGACACGCCACTGAGTATGGGTGCCGTCCTCGCTCACAAAAGAATATTCCACATGACATAGCCACAACAAAATACGAAATAGACGGAACACATTCACGCAACTAGAGGAGAAACGGAATGATCGAAAACGGATGACCTTTTTTGATTTTGCACGATATTTTACACACACAGACAGGTATTGTGACAGATTTGGTTGTCAATCGCCCATTTTCACGTTTCGTTTTCACTTATCTCATTGAGGTTTGTATCATATTTTTCGTAATGCATATTTTGACCCAGCCCCCACCAGCTTTA
>NDFZ01003984.1:0-10991 GCA_002192655.3 Mamestra configurata
GACGCAACTGCCACGGCCGGTGTCACAGCACTCACAGTGGGGCTGGGTTCCGGCGGCGGCGAGCCGGAGCTGAGCGACGAGGCCGAAGGTGACGGGTGTGTGGCTAGGTGACGTGCCCGGCTTCTCGTCAGCATGTCATCAATTACACAGTTTCTGCGCCATATGTTAAATGTTTTTCAGTTCTATTGTTGCGTTATTGGTTTTTTTTTTTAGTGGTTTTCGGGTTCAAGTTCATTTTGATGGTTTTTTATAGTTTGGTTTATTATTATTATATTTCCCTCTGACTTAATATTCTAACAATGGCACGTAACAAAATAACTGCAGCGAGTGCACAAATTGTTGTAATACCTGCACAATACCTACATACATAGGTAGATTACCAATCAAGAAATGAAGCACTACTCATAAAACAATCTCTTCAAGTAGCGAATTGGCGGTGCATGGTCCAGACAGCAAGTATAAAGTATCTTTGAGCTCCTTATGTCCAAAGTGCTCGTTACAACGAAAACATTGAAATATTCAGAATTTACGGGCATCGCTGATATTGTAGGCTGATGACATAATATCGATACCTAAAATACGAGTATGTCTGAGCTTAATTCTGACTTCAACCAAAATATTGAAAAATTCAGAAAACAGGGTTGACTGTAATTGTAGGCATGATAGACATACGTTCAAGTACAATATTCAATTTGCACATTTGACTGATCCAAATCGAAAGACGAAAGTGACGTATTCCGGTATAAGCTGGCTATTGAAACAAATACCAAGCGAACTTGTTCCAACCTTGTAAGTTATTAAATTGAGTACGATACGGCCCATCGTACACGTGTCATCGCTCATAAGCCACGAGCTTCGGGAGCTTATTCAATCTAATTTGTTGTGAAATCTCTTGCCAACTTCTATGATTGGCTGTTTGTTATTTGAGGGAACAATCACAGTCAGCTAATAAAAGATGTTTACATATTAAAAGTCATATTAAAGAACAGATTTTTAGGCCTTATGTGTGTGTGTTATATGTGCGAAACAGACGTATTTTTTTCTCAGAATAAATGAGTTATTTTTGTAGATAAATGTATAAAGCTGTCTCCATGTGAGCATTCAAATGTGGCTGTTTATTATAATAATATTGACCTTAATCATGGATTTAAAAACAGCGAGCGAGTATATTTTTTCAATGATTAAGGTTCTTTTTACTTCGTATTGCCTACTTATCTTTATTAATTTGTTTGCTTAGTTGAATCGCTTGAAGCGTTTGCGTTGCTGTGGGCTTCTGAGCGATTTATGTAATTGGCTACCTATGAGCAATGGGCTTGGCAGAACAAAATGTATGTAAATATTTCCCATCGACTGTTTGGTGTGTAAAGTCTCAATATGTTGGGGAAGGCTTCCAGTTGAACCCCATGTTGCTGAGTAAGAGAGGAGTTTACAAGAAGCGACTGCCTACTTGAATTCCACCAGCCTAAGTAGTAGTAACTGTTCAACACGGTACCACTTGCCAAAACTGGTGTCAGATTTCCTGGCTTCTGACTACCCGTAACGACTGTCAAAGGCATGCTTTCCGAAGCACAGAGAAGTCTTGGTATGTTAAGATGGCTGGCTACCCATCAACGGACCGACCGCGACAAGCGTGGTTTAACCTTGAAGATCAATCAATGCGGCTGTTAATATTTAGCCTCGAGCTCCTTCATGAGCATAGCAGAACGCAATGTAGATTGATTGATATTTCCCATCGGTTGCAAGTTGTCTCACGAATCCTAATTGACATCACAAAAAGAACGACCGGTGAGGCAGTGACTCGTTTCCTTTTCTGAAATTGGAACCGGGCATTAATAATTCTTAACTTCAAATCGTACTCTTCCTTCCAACTACAAGTCTCCACTTCTGATTCCGGACTATAAGACTGGTTCGTGAAATTGATATTGAATTGTTAAGATGATTGTCTGGTGGCTTTTCCGAACCAAATATTAGTTTTATAGGTGAACACTTTAAATGGTTATTAATAACTAGGTAGTAAAGTACTTTACTTATAAATCAATTTGTGACGAAATCGTCTCGTCATCTTCATTTATACAAATATGCCTACGCTTCTAATCAGCCAATGACGAACAATGCGAGTAAGAAAAGAGTTCATACTAAAAACCACAAGCAAGTGATCCTGAAAAGAAAAAAGTCGGCATAAAGACGTAAAACGATATTTTGCATACTGGCGATTATCCTGCCTCCCATGAATTTCCCAGACGAGCTGACCAGCTGTCAAACCCCTTTCGTCTTCGCTTACCTCTTTAGTATTTAGTTACTCAACCAAACACAACGGTCCGCTTTACCGCAAACGTCAGAATCAATTAGGGTTCCAGAAACAATGCATTGCGCATGTCCAGAATGAATGAAATTGTACTTTAACCGAACAAATGAAACAAATGCTTTTAACCGCAAAAGCGTTACCCTACGTTATTTCTTACAGCGGCCTGGAAAATTGCACAAAGGGGGTTTGCAAATGTGCATGCCGTTTTTGTTCACGTTGTGTATGCGTAAAAGGGACATCCTGTACTATAGAGTGTGGCAACAGTGGTCTGGTTAGGTCAGATAGTGTTCTTGTAGTGGGAATGCTATCTTTGAGCGAATTTACGTTAAACTTATCTGTATAATTTACAGTTAGGTGTTTTAAAACAAATAACAACTATCTTGTTGTGCTTTAATTAAATGGTTTTGAGCTTTTAACATACAAGTTGTTTATTTCACTGACTAAATTTCAGTCTACAGAGAAATGCAGGAGTATTGAGTAAATGACTGCGACGGAATACTAATATCTATTGGGCTGTTCAAAATGTTAATAGTCTCGTAACGATATAAACTTATTTAACTCTGTTGTTTTTGTCTACCAATAAAAAAAACAGAGTTATGGAATCTATTTGACAACCGTATATGCTAATGGTCGAAAATTCTTTGTTAGTAGGTACAGTAGTATATAACAAATATTCGTAACTAGCTACATCTAGTAAATTCGTAAGTCTTCCTTAATCTTGGATGTTCCTGAACACGAGTGGGTAAGAGTCATTGTGCAGACACCGAGGACTCGACTTTTCAACATTTCCGTTTTTAATCAGAGCCTCCTTTTGTCTTGCGCCGTCTGTTCTGCTAAAAGGGCTTGCGGAAAACGAAAACATTGTCCACATCCACATGCCTCGTTGTATCGTGAGACGTGGGAAACAACATGGCTGGAAATTAAATTGTATTTTTTCTTTGCTTTGTTAAATAACCTGCATTTTTCGAATCTACATCTCATACGTCAAAAATTAAACGTAATTATGTATTTACTTACTCATAAAACTGGTTCCAACAGTCAATTTGGTAATCATCGCGCCAAATTATGAAAAGAGAGCTCTTTAGCGACTGAAGCAAGATAAATTATTATACATTGTTGCCAACAGTTGTTACCTAACCGCATTCCTGTGCGCGCCAATTATTCCCATGTTCAGGGATACCAGAATTTGAACAGGCATAAATTATTCTGCAGAGATTTAATGATTCGGGCTAATGTACGTATACCTACTAACACTTGAGGGTCTTGAGGGGTTTCTTTTTTTCGTTGGTGCAGGCAGCTGTGTTTTCGAAGGCAATAAGGACAGCCGGTGCGTGCCCGAAGCGCGCGCTCTGATACTTTTGGAGCCACATTGTTATTAACGACAGCTGCAACGCACGCTCCTTTATTATATATGCGACAGTTGAACATCTTCCTTGCGGCACGGGTTCCGTATCTATTAATTGTTTTTTTTATTGTCAACTATAGTTAGAATGTATATTTGTAAGTAGGTACACATTTGATTAACAATTACAAATTACACCATTACAAATTTGTTTGTAATGGTATGTTAGTTTCAAAATATTATTATAAGTAACTTCGTCCGTAAAACCACGTGTGGGCTACTGCCCACACAACCCCGCTGCCTACCCTAGTGATTGGCTATCCTTTTCTTAACTAATATTAATCTTTTAACTTCTCTGACGGTTCCTCCTACAAAGCTTTGAGGAATGATGAGCTCGCCTTAATCAATCAAAGTTCAATAAAGTACCCATCGATTTTTCTGTCGGCAATAGCTCGAAGTTTACAAAGCTTCACAATATGCAGTGGCTGCACGCTAGCCGAACTTGCCTTGTAAGCTCGACCGCCTGACACATTCAGCTACTTACAAACTTGACAACGTTCTTAGAATATCCTTCATTACTTGCTAAAGCTTCATCGAAGAGAAATTCTTTTCAGTATGGAATTTTACTAAAACTATGTACTACAGATATTCATGAGGACTAAGTTTTTTGGAGTAGGTACTCGTAAAATGCATGTTTCATCAAAGTCTAACGAGGTACTTCATTAAAATGTCAAGGAACTTTACGTTTCAGAAATGTTACCATTTTAAACTTAAGCTCAAGCATTTAGGTTCGTCGTAAGGACCCCTAAAATTAAGGAGGCACAGCCGATCATTCTACCTGAGCCACAGTTTTTTGGTTTCCTTATTTCTGGCTATAATTTTAATGTTGTTTATATTTCGGTATCAAAGATTCTTGGTCATGACTTGATAATAATATAATTAATATCTATCTTCAAATTGAGCACATTAAAATGTATATGGCAAAATAAGTATACTTAAAGTTATGACGTCAGGATAAATAAATGTGTAGGTACCTACATATAATTTTCTTAAAATCGGATCGAAGCATCTGCTCTAGTTAAAGGTATTAATATTTTTTTAGGAAGTATACTTACTTATAATACAATATCATTGAGAAATATAATAGCAATACGAATAATAGTTTACACTACTACCGTACTTATTTGATTAGGTAGTTTGATTTGTTCCGCATTCGCCCCATTTTTTCGCCTGGTTCCATCAGGTTTTTTTCCAATAGTGGCATGAATGCGTAATAAACCTTCATATTTATTTATCGAATGGTTAATTACCAGAGTTCGATTAAAATTAAAAGCATGTCCGCAGCGGTAAGGGTATGGGTTTCGAAATGATGACGAATTTCAAGCAACTGCACCATACTACAGGGTCAACGCTGGAGTAGCTTCTTGAAATAGTTATTTTATTATTGTATTCTTGTCTTTAGATATTAAGATCCACGACGTTTGCGAAATTTAGCAGGCTAATCAAGGAGATCTTGTATGTCGAACACATTAAATCATACACTCAATTGGTACATCTTTTTGAATCAAATAATGTTAATTCAACGCCAACATATAATAATTGCGAATATCTAATTATCAAAATACTAACTACTTATTACAAACAATAATTTAACATCAGTGTGTAGGTACCTAAATGTAAATAATTAAGTATTTCATTATTTTAATAGTTATGTCGTAGCGGCGTCGTAGTATTGTCGTAGAGGCAAGGTAGCCGTGGCCTAGTGTTTTCGTAGCGTGCTTGAAGCTTTGTTGTTTCATTAGTGGTCGATTTACTTGTTGATTTTCAGTGTGAGTGTGAGTGTGTGTGAGTGTATCGTTCCGAATTACTCCTTGTACTTCTTGGCTTAATAACTTACTAGCACTTCGTCCGCGCGGATTTAGTAGGTACTCCACAAACTTCAACGCCCGCTAACTAAAGGTAAAGCAAACTAAAGTGGCTTCCCCCTTTAGTTTTGAAAAATTAAGCAAAACAATTTTCATTCATTACCCAGCCATTTCTGCTGCTGATTCTGTGGTCTCTGGATCAGCGCAACTATGCATCCCGTTCACCTCGTCAGGGGTTGATTTTGCTAAAAATTGTTCCCACTTTTAGTTTGTTCATACCAATTCCCACGTAAATTAAGAAATAATTTCCTCCTCTAAAAACTTCGTCGCCCCTTTTCGCCCCTTAAGGGGTTTATTTTCGAAAAATGCAAATATTTGTTCTTCTTATTTTTTTATCCAAATCATTAATGCCGTGTTTCAACTTCATCGGATTTTTCTTACGTAGAGCATTTTCATACCCGTCAGCGTCGTAACTTTGAAATCGGACCTTGATTTGAATAACTTAAAGTGTAATGTACATATACATAATCAACCTTAACTTTCAAACTATTTAAATGGATAAGGATTAATCACTTTTTCTTTCCAGCTGGCCTTTGATTGAATAATTTTAACAAAAAGCGGTCACTGTGACTTAACCATAATAGTTAGACATATAGTCTCGTGGACTTTTTTCTAGGTAAAAATGAGTACTTTAATTATGTAGTACATTATTTTTATGTATCATCAATGGTTTTTACTGCGCATACGATGAAAGACATTTTATGACAATGTTTTTTAGACCTTGGGTTACATTTTTCTAGTTTTAGTAGGGATCCCTAATTATTTCTGGAAATAAATATAGCCTATGTTACTCGGTGAAGATCTAGCTTTCTAACGGTGAAAGAATTTTAGTCGTAGAAATCGGGTCAGGAGTTTTGAGCCAAATCGTAACAAACAAACAAATCTTTCCTCTTAATCTAATATTAGTTTAGATGAGATTATTCAGTTTAATGGTTAAAATACAAATTAAACTCACATTATAAAACAAAAACTTTAATTTACCTGAGGAATAAAAATAGCCGAATGACAGCTTTTATATGCAAAATAAATGCCATATTTATTCTCCAATTAATAATTAGTTGACCATTGAAAAATCAGTCCTTAATTATTCATATAACAATCGCGGTTTGATATGAAAATGATCACTTATTTATGTAGTTTTTTCTTCAAAAGCTCATCCATTATACGTTTTATGCTCATTGAATAACACTAACCACAAGCCCAGCCCCGGCTCGTGAACTAATTTAAATTATTGTAATCCACTTAGTTACTAATAACTGATAAAATTGAAGCTTTTATTGAACTTCTCTTATTAAGTAGGTTAGTACCAACTTGCAAGTTAATTTTCTATATTATATTATTTCTGAACGTATTCCGCCTCGTTGGTTGAGTTGTTGATACCACTACTACTAGGCACGGGGTCCTGGGTTCGATTCACAGATCAGGCAAGTGAAAAAAAATAAAGAAAAAGTGTTTATCGTCACAGAACTGACATGCACACTGTTATATCTCGTTGAAATACTTAGAGTCTACTGGCTGTATCTCACGGTTCATGAGATACAGCCTGGTGACAAACAGACAGACGGACAGTGGAGTCTTAGTTATAGGGTCCTGTTTTTACCCTTAGGGTACGGAACCCTAAAAAGGAAAGACCAGGAACTAGGCTCATGCACTTCGTGCATGCATATGAAAAATATAACACAGTCATACAATACCTATGATTGGTAATTTTCTTGATGCAATGATAGTCTTGTCATTGATAGCAATTTCTTCAAGAAACCTTTGGATGTACGAGTAGGTACCTACGGAATTCTTTTTTTAGATTCCTAAAAAAGTTTATTTCCTTATCACTTATCACATACTATAAAACATAGTCCTCCGCCGCGTCTGTCGGTCTGTTCGTAATAAACTCAAAAACTACTGAATGGATTTTCATGCGGCTTTCTCCAATGGATGGGATTATTCATGAGGAAGGTTTAGGTGTATAATTCCTCCTGAATATCCTACGGGAACGGGAAAAATGGGATATGCGCGTACAAAGTCGCGGAAAAAGCTAGTTATAAATAACTTACGAGCATGTACTTTTAAATAACATATCCCTCTCTACCTATTTACAGAGCCTACACTAAAAATAAAATCTGTAACAAAAAACTAGTTTATCTGGTCTGGCACCTTGACAGAAAGTCTCAACAAATCCGGGCTTGTATAGAGCCAGGCACGGGTGGGAGTGGCGAGCGTCCGGCGGGCTGCGCGGGCGCATATGCCGCGCGCATCTGTCCTATCTCGCGCACGGTACCATAGTAGCGCACGGGCCGAACTTACAGGCTGCTCCGACCTTGCTGCGCTGATCTATTTTGACACGTGGTTTTTAACTGGTTATTGGGTAACGGTACTAGCTTTTCTGTTGGTTTCGCTTCCCAGCCATATCTCTAATAAAATGGTCTATGAATCTCAGGGATAGTGTAGAACCGGTAAATGATTTTTTAAATTGTACTTCTAGATGTTATCTTCACTACAATAAAAACAAACCAGCCTGGTTTAACTGAAAGCCGATTCTAACAAAGTAGGGGAAGGCTAAGATGACTAGGTAAACATTAATCATAGAGGAGTAATTTTAAATTTATTTAAGTTCGTTCCTCATCCAAAAGGAAGGTTAACAGAAGAATGCCGGATATGATTTGGCATAATCTTGGATTTGCTTGTTTGGATAGCTAATTAAATCATACAATCCCAAATTTAAAAATAACAGCATAAATACATAAATCAAAATCGATCAAAACAAGACGATTAATTTACTTTCAGAATCTTATCAAAATAAAACATCGAGCGATACAAACACTATTATAGAGAAGCGAGAGAGGCGATCAATCGCCATCAACCTGTATATCGATATCGGCTGAGATCGCGGAGACACCTGCGCTGCGCCCGCGCACCTGCTCGCCTCTGATTCGCCAAAAACGAACACGACGCGTCACCTGCTGCCTGCAGCTCATCGGTACTCCTGCGCAACCACTATCGATACTTTATATTCTTATTTCAAATATCATTACAGGAGTATAAGGTTTAAAATCTTTATTAATACATGTATATCTGTATAATCTAAAACGTTATTACGTGTAAACACGTTCAGGGAAGTCAATTTTCGTTATATTGAAATGCAAATTAGCCAATTTCTAAAATTTTAAAACTAAATAAATTCATGAATGACGCAGTAGGTATATTTAACCAAAGCACTTACCAGTATTCACTTTTTCATGGTAGGTACTAAGATAGTAAAGGAGATCCCTTAATAGAAGTTAGTTAGTTTACTATCTACTGATTTTTAATAATTGTCATAAAAGCGGCCTAATATTGTTTTTAAGGTTTAATCACAGCAAGGAATGAAAGCACGTTAAGAAGATGTTGCCAAGGGAGCTGAGATATGTTCAAGTTAGTAAAGTCTATGAATAAAATCGTTTTCATAACATTAGGTACAACTTTTGTTTACTTTCTGGAACGGAATCCAATTAAAATGAGTTAATACGTACCTACTTATTTATGTTACGAGTAGGTACATGCCACGTGTAAGAAAGTGAAGGTAGAACCTAATTTGATACTTATAAACTCAAATAATTTACCTATTCTAATGTTTCCAACAGATGTGTTTCCTGAATAAAATATAGATATCCTACTTAATCTAAAGTCTAGTTAAATAGAACGTTTTTTTCACAAGTTGACCAAATAAACGCATCGTCCAATACGTTTCGAAAATCTGACAGACTCAGTTATTGATTTTAGGAACCCACACTATTAAAACTTTTATATACTTTTGAATAGTCAAGTAGCCAAACATTAGGCTACATAATGTAGGTTTAGAGACAGGCCAGTAGGTACTTATGTGATCTTTTGCTTCCACTATCCATGGACAGAACCTCCAAGAAGTCCTCACAAAAACTTTAGGTCCTGTAGGACTAACTAATAAATAACTTTAATTTCACAAGTCGGTGTTTTTGGTTGTTTCTTTGGTCTTTGACACCGACTACCGAAATTAAAGTAATTTTGTACTTTGTGTTGCTTTTTTATTTTGAAGTCGGGTGTATTTTTTTGTTTATAGTTTTTTTATTTCGAAGTCGATTGTATTTCTTTGTAAAAAAGTTTTATTTTCACTTTTTAGTGGTTATACCCCATAACTAAATTGTAACGATTCTCATGATGAGTGGTTGAACTATTTGCCGTTAAGGTGTAACTTTGTGTGCCTTCGCAGTCCAAGTTCAGACCAGCTCATAATTAAAAATCTACATTGCTTTGGGATTGACATGAATCTAACAATATTTATTTATTTATTATATACTTAATATCATATCATATCATTTATAATATCTTAATATCTTACTTGACTAAATTTTAAGTTGGTTTATCTTTGAAGTTCTGCATCTAATGCAAATTAAAGATAGCTTTAACCAAACCCATCGCAAAAAGAATCATCAAGATCGGTTCATAAACCATGGTTGACTTGTACACATCTGCGTACCCCTTCACAGCGTACCGGCGTGATGGTATGAATTGGTGTATGTATACAATAAACAGTCATGTGATGAGAAACAAAATAAGAGTCATCAAAATCGATTGACAATTGGCTAAAATATCACTGAACAAACATACAAAAAATAACTTAAAAAACAATCAGTCGAATTGAGAACGTCCTCCTTTTTTTGAAGTTGGTTAAAATCTTATGATGGATGGATCTCTGTAGGTACCAGGGGAGGATCCAAGTTTGTCATTTGTCATCCGTCTGAGGTTAGGTTTTTAGTAGGAAAAGTCAACACAAAAAAATCTCAAAGACGTCGTTATGTTGTAGACTGCAAAAGATATCTCGATCTTTTGGGGGATCGGCCCATGATAGGTACTTAGTTGTTCTCCTCCTGACCGAATTTCAGCAAAAGCAACCAATCTCATCAGAGCCAATAGCCATCGATGCAGGATACCTTACCTAGTCATCTCTCTTTTATTTATAACTAGTGGTTCCGGCGAACTTCGTAAATCCATCACCCAGATTCAAGAGAGCCGTAGGGAAACCAGCACTCTTCGAAAACACACACGACACAAACCGCGTTCCGTTTTCCGGCCCCGCCGCCGGGGCCCGTCGCGACGTCCCAGTAATAACCCTCCCCGACCTTTGATTACCGAGCCAGCCCGCGTCGCTGAGCCAGTAGTTTTAAACTCCCCAAATAATGTTAAGACCCAGCCTGTCCCTTGCTGTTCCTCCCAAATGACGCCGCTAGCCGAGGTCCTTATCCCACAGGGGATGCCCTAGCGAGCGGTCATTTAGTTTTAGTTTTATTTTAGTTTGTAAGCCCTGGCTGGGGGCCTTAGAGTCATTTAAGGCCACCACAGGATAGTCCGGTTAAGCAGTAACCAGCCTTAGTGTGCTGAACTGCGAGTGGTCATCGTCAAAAAAAAA
>NDFZ01003984.1:11350-45699 GCA_002192655.3 Mamestra configurata
ACACGACACAGACCGCGTTCCGTTTTCCGGCCCCGCCGCCGGGGCCCGTCGCGACGTCCCAGTAATAACCCTCCCCGACCTTTGATTACCGAGCCAGCCCGCGTCGCTGAGCCAGTAGTTTTAAATTCCCCAAATAATGTTACGACCCAGCCTGTCCCTTGCTGTTCCTCCCAAATGACGCCGCTAGCCGAGGTCCTTATCCCACAGGGGATGCCCTAGCGAGCGGTCATTTAGTTTTAGTTTTATTTTAGTTTGTAAGCCCTGGCTGGGGGCCTTAGAGTCATTTAAGGCCACCACAGGATAGTCCGGTTAAGCAGTAACCAGCCTTAGTGTGCTGAACTGCGAGTGGTCATCGACAAAAAAAAAAAAAAGAAAAAAGAACTTCGTAAATACCCCCCAGAATAAATTTTTGCCGTGTTTTGTTTATGTCATGTATCAGAAATGGCGTTGTATTCGAAAATGATTTTTTAAATATTTTTTTCTTTAATTTGTCAAATTTTTTAATAGTTATTCTGCTATTCGGGGCAAAGACAAATCCAACAAACCAAATACCCATCTTCAAAATCGGTCGAGCCATTCTTGAGTTATAAAAGGTGTAACTAACCCGACTTTGTTTTATTTTTACACAGCGTTCAATATATATATATATAGATTATGTACTTAATTAACATAGTGAAGTACATACTCAACAGCAACATTACCGCTTGAAAATTATTCCACTGAAACATTACAACACACATTATCCGGGGCTTTCGGAAATAAGTACGTGACCTATCTATCATACTTTGAACTAGCTTTCGATAAATTACTTACATAATCCGTCAATAACACCACATTCGTCATTCCGTTTGAACTTTTCAGTTGCGGTGCATTTCAATAATATTTTAACATCGCTGTAATGTTTGACGTCATTTACAAAGTAGGTAAGTAGTCCTATCGCGTAATACTTTTGCCACATTAGTACCTATTTCGATTCATAATCATACTACTTAATGAGTATTTTTAAGTGAAAGTCTGTAGGTTTGAGTGTTTGTTAGTCAATCACGCCTCAACAGCTTTGGATAAATTATGACGGATTTTTATGGAATTGGATAAACTTGGCTCACAGATAAACCATTACCTGGATTATGACATAAGATTGCTAGCTATACCAATATCGATATTAGAAGGGGATATGTCATGGTTTTCAAGCGGGCAAAGCCGCTGGCGGAAGCTATTGGGTAGGTATCTGTTTAGGTAGGTACTACTACGGTTTAGGTACTACTTACCTCATATCAATAGCCCGGTTACCTAGAATGTGTCTCTTATCTGAGTTAAAATATTGACATTATGTAAAGTGCCTCTGACAAATCAGTTTTACTTGAAAACACTGCCAGAAACCAACTAAGATTATTATCTTTTTTTTGGTATATCTACCTATTGGTGTAGATACTTTGTATGAGTCAGGACATGAATCTTATAAATAGGTGTATGTGTGTATGTTTAGATGCAAATTTTAGCACGATTCAACTTATGGATTATAATTATCTGATTAATCAAAATTTCCAGTTTTCCCACTTTGGGAATGTTTGGCAACATTACTACATTTTGGGAATCTTCCCGGGCATGGAACATCACTATGGTGTGACCAACGACCATGGGCTATATGGTCGGACACTACCTATTCAATAAAGATAAGGTTTGATTTACATTATGTGTTTAGATAACTTTTTTCTTCTTCAACAGGAACTTAAGGAAAGCGCTAAACGCTGCTCGCCATTTTTGAATATAGTATATTTCGAAAAAGCGCATAAAAACCTATGCCCTGATATGCTCCCCGCCCCTGAGACCAAGCATGGTATTTTGAAGACCCCCTCCCCGCCTTTCCCTGAACGGGTTATGTAGTATGGATACATTCCCTTATTAGCAAACAGTTAATTAATTAAGACTCAGGCCTGCATGGATGGGCACTATGTTAATTAATACTAAGGCGAATAAGCACACCTAAACTTGAGAGCGTTTCAATTCATGTAGGTACTTTGCAAATCAGAACTTTGTATACTCTACTAATCATCCAAATGAAGTGTTTAACTAAACTAACCTAACCTAACTTGTACTAAACTAAAAGCATCACCGAGAAGGCGGTTTGTTTGCCATGAAAGGCAACATGAGAACTGTATGTATTGGAAACTAATCTAACTGAATAACTAGAATAGAAACGTAGTCAATAGCTCAAATTCTGTGAACAATGCTTTCTGCTTGTACTAGGTACCTACCTCTGGCTTTGATCAGTCACACACAAGGTAGGCCTACTGTGGAATATGGATATGATTTCCATGCACCTAGATATCAAATCTATTTTAATGTTCTGTGGAAGCTGGAATCCGATGCAGAGATTAGCCTAAGCCATAGGATGATAGGATAAATCTACTCATTAAACCGAGGTGACTGAATGCATCGTGCATTCAGTCTGCCGGTCATAGCTGCAGCTTAGCGTAGTGTATTTTGTGGGTTATCGTTCCTTTTTCTACGTAGTTTGATATTTTCTGGAAACTACGGTATTTTTTTGCAAGTGGTTTGTATTCTCATTAATATTAGTGAGGCACCTATACGACTATAGATATATTTAAAAAGATTTACCGGCTGTAACTTTTTTCAACACAAAATGAGCATCAAGTAGGAAAATCTCTGACAATTTCCTTGGTTACCAACCTAAGAAAATTAATATGGATATTTTTTTCATAACCGCAATCCTTTGATACCGACTTTCCCATAGGACATTCCAGTGATGATTAGCTAAAAACACATGTGGCAAAGCTTCGTGATTTTTTAAAAGTTTTTCTTAAGCTCTGCCTTCCTGATCTGAATCAACGTTACATTGATTCGGATCCCATGGCCAAAAACCTATAAGAACAGACAGACGAACTTACGCGTGTTTTTTACAAAATAATTAAGTTGTAGGAATGTTATTCTGCTTGAAATTGTGGAAAAAATGCCGGACGGGCTAATTCGAAGACTTGATTTGGAAAATAGGTTTAGGTAGGTACCTACTTCGCCATTTTGCCAAAACCATTTAATTAGGTAGGTGTTTGAAAACGCTCACTAGATTCCTCTCACAACTTTGCTTAAAATAATAATGCTGTTTGCATAAAACAATTCAACAGCAACGTAAATGATGGTGAGTTTAAAATGATTTAGCGTCATCAAATTTTGTTTACCACTATAGCAAGCACAAATAATTAATTACACGCTTAAACGTAGATATAACATTTCTCTTCAACACTGAACATTTCACATCGTCAGTGATAAATATTAAATATATATATATACCTTCTGTTTGACCATTATTAGATTATTTACCAATTTAATGCTTTTGATTAAAATTTATCAACTCCGCCAGCCACTCCATATTGCAATAATTTGTTTACAACACAGTACGTGTGTACTGTACACTTGTTCGAAAACTGACTCGTATTGCACCGATTTAGGGCTCACAATTCAGTGCATTTCACATAGCGTTTCTTTTCCATATCCCAAACTCATGCGGGAAACACGCGGTTTGCAAACTATTTAATTTATAATATTACACTGGTTTCCGATCCATGAAAAACATGCCACATCAAATCTGGTTGATAAAAGCACTATATCTACGTTGCTCATAAGTTCATTAACTACGAAATGCGGAATGGTGCGAAACCAAAGCTTTGTGACTTTTGTACTTAAGCATGGAAGAAGACTTCAAAAACCAAGGGCGTTTACTATGCAGGTTAGGCATAGCCCGACATTCGCCTGTCAAAACCAAGACGTCTAGGTTTTTAAATCCACAAATTATCAAAGGAACTCTTTCATCAATTTGTAGACTGAGTTATGTTCGGAGTGGTTCTCTTCTCTGAACGAGTGTACCTACTAGTCTGTCTGTGGTCTAGATAGACATTTTTTCGGTGAGAAAATTTAAATTCCAAATCTTGCGGGGTGTACCTATTCGAATCCACTGACTATGAGTAGCTTTGTATACCTATGTATATCTAGAAGTTTATGATATCTATACCTACTGTCGCTTATCAAAGGTTAGTAAATATGACAGTAAGTTTATAAACCGAGCCGCAGGTAAGGTTTAGACTAGTCAAAGTCAAAGCATTTATTTCAAATAAACCATTATCAGGTACTTTTGAATTGTCAAAGTCAGTCCGTCAAAAACATGAAGCTATTTGCACGTTCGAAAGCGTAGATCTCTATGGAAAAGAACGTGCAAGAAACTCCACGGACACTGTTTTAAATCATTTTATGTTTACAAAAATCCTGGTTACATTAACCTTGTTGCTTCTATACATGAGAACAATGTAAAGAAAGAAAAAAACAATTTATAGTATCAAATATTAAAATGAGGCAGTGGCAACTAATGGATGACCAGTCTCCACTGACGGCGCCCATTAACGTATCAAACGTTTTGAGGTATTTAAACAAATTTTATGTAAAACCAGCGGTCCCGCAAACGTTGTCCTGTCCGAACGTTTGCTTTGTGTATGGCGAAAAATTATAGAAATCGATTGCAGCGCCACATACCGGGCCAATTATGAATCTAAACCATTCTCGAATCCACTGGAACACACAAAAAATCATCAAAATCGGTCCAGCCGTTTAGGAGGCGTTCAGTCATATACACACGCACAAAAGAACTATAAGTATACAACATGTAACAGAATATACGCAATACTTACCTCTTATGAAGTCATTGTAATCATTATTATGAACAACTTTTACTATGGGACCAACCCGAAATCGAGAAAAAAAAACAGCTGTTCAGTACATTTTGTCGAGTTATGCGCACAGAAATGTATGGGGCAGTCGAATTTTTTCTCTGAGGGGGGGAATCGATCTAGTGACGCAATATCAGTCACTTTTCAGCTACACTTCACAGAAACCTTGTTGTAAAGGGTGAGGGTTGAGCTTATGATATAGAAACATAAAATATATAGCTAGGAACATCCAGAGTAAACTAGATTTCAACCACAAACAACGCTTGGAATGACCTCTGTACGACTATTTGGGAGCTACAAATGCCATGATGTCCCCATTCGAGATGGATATCGGGTCAAACTTCAGCAGCATCCCTGTAGGTTACACATAGTTACTGAAACTAGATGGCGCTGGTGTTATTTCTTAGCTTGTTTGAAACACTACTTTTTATCTTATATTTTTACTATTGATAGTTTCGTGTTTGACCACATGATAGCCTGATTAAAAGCGAAAATGTAGTCGACGATGGAGCACGCTATATCCTATTTTTACTCTTTCAATAAGTTACGTGCTATGCTTATCTATTTGTTATTTCACTTTCCCACTAACCAAAAATATTTGGTACCTTGGTATAGATACCTCATACTCGATTGTACCTGGATCAAAGTTTAAATATTCCCCCAATGCAGATGTAGTGTCTCCCTCACAAAACATCACTTGCCGCGGGCTATAAAAACAAGCAGCTGTCATATGGCAGACTAAAGTAATCTTAACATCTTGCAAGATGTACCTTATAATAACTGCAGATTGGACGGTACAAGTCTTTTATAGGAAATCAGTGTTTGGGGCAGGTTAAATGATAAACGGTCATTTTGTATTTACATTTATTTAACAATCGTTGGGACGGTCGCTTTTATCACAAAACCTCTTTCGTTCACATTTAAATGGTATGCATTTTTAAGAGATCATTTTCTTAATCATTACCTACTTATTTCGGATACAGCATTCAATTATACCAATTAAAACTGAAATGAGGTATGTTTAAGGAAATAACAATTAAGAACATCTGTTATTTGTTAACATTTCTTACAACACGGACTTTGTAGACTATAATTTTTGTGGGAAACAATTTATTTTGTTTATATAAAGGGTTACTTTTCAATGAAAAAGAAAAAAAATTGTGAGCCGTCACGGGACGCCTGGCAGAATATGTGAAACATCGAAATTATTTTGTACAAGTAATATGCATAAAATAACATTACGACAGGAACTAAATATGGCATAATGAAAAAGTACATATAGACTGTATAAATATATTTCATCGAATAGCGTGACGCCAACTATCGGTTTTCCCCGCGGCTATAGATGTCTCACATCAAAACAGTTGTTCCCTACATTCAGCTGCATTAGGTTATTCAGCAAAAAATAACTGGACAGCTTATATATTTTTTCCTTTTCAAGAGCTGATTTTTATATTTTACATAAATCGGGTCTTTGATTGATACCTAAAGCCTGGAAAAAAATGACTGGACATTGTAAAGTAACTCAGTACAACAGACGCATTACATGCTGGGTTTATCTTATACAGACAGTATGATTATCATACATACTTTATTCGTAAGTGTAGGTATTCCTAAACTTAGATGGACGCCTTCTTATCGCATTCCTATTCGACTTGCCTGAAATTATTTGAAGAAAACTAATTCAGCATCGTCGAATAATATCCGTTGATATTTAACATCGCTGCCATGGTATAGGCAGACTGACCCAAATATAAATTCTTACATATGAGGTAATATTATTTTGAAATACAAATTTTTTATCTTAATATATAAAGGAAGGACAGTTATAACACAGTCAATTAAAGTATTTTATACATTTCCAATAGATTATATTATAATCATAAGTAGGTCAGTAGAAGTTCATAAGAAATTATTACTAACATTAAAGTTAACACAAAAACGAAAAATAACAACCGATTTATTAATCTCATAAGATCAAGTTTATTTAAAATCAAATTTGGTGGTTATTCTGCTTTTGTACAGGAAATGCACCCCTAAAATATGTTTGATCACCCTACACCTTCGTATGAAAGTGATTTGAAGATAAAAATCGTTAAATCGGCCCTAAAACTAGTTAAAACAAAGCAATATCTACACTTAAACATAAAATAAAATCGAACATTACCTGAATAAAATCAATCTTAAATAATAATTAAGACTTATTTTTAGAAAAATAATATATACCTATACCATAAAAATTATAATCCTATTCATGACACTGTACAGGTACGATGAGGCTACCTCCATCAATTTCAAGCAAATTCACTCCGTAATATTTTACGAGTAGCTTTACAAATGGCAAGGTGTTGAAAAAGCAATTACAAGTGAACCTCTATAAATTTATTATTACATCTGTTTTGACGTTATCAAAAGTTTTAGTGAGCCTGATCTGGATGTTAACCTTGGGAGTTTTATATCCGTAATTAAAGCTTTCGAACGGTCATAGTCTGTGTTTAACTTCATGTCTTTTGTTTTTAGGCTTTCGACGATTAAAGGTAAAACGAAACCTTCGTTTATACGATCACCTTTTGACCGTCTGTCACAGTCGTCGTCTTAAAAATCTAAGAAATTTAGATATTTGAAATTTCGTTTATTGGTCTTGGTGGCATAGAGATCGCCAGTCAACAACAAAAAAATTGCATGATTTGGGCTACGAGAGTGGTGGGCGAAATTAGAACTGTTGCCACACGGCTGGCACCCGTCACAATCATCCACAATGTTTACAATAGTAGTCAGTCACTAATTGAGGGTCCGCTTCACTTCTCCTCTACACATAAATGACTTTGGTCTAACATGAAGTATTTTCTTACTTGAAAACTAGTTAAACTGTCCCCGGCACCGTCGACACATGTTCACTCCAAATTTCTAAAATTGTAGTGTTTGTTTATAATAAAAATGTTTCACACATGTGAAAAACTCCAGCAGGCAAGTAACGGATGATATGGGACAGTACGCGAACGGAACTATATTATTAAAAGAGTAATTGAAATTATGCAAATTCAGAACGCCAAAACATGAAATTTTGACACTGAATGTAAAATAAGTAATAAAGTAAATTTTGCCAACAAATTTGTCACAAGTGTGTTGTTCGTTGATAAATACGGACACAATGGTACAGGTTTTGGAGCGCTTGTCGCTGAGGACGGGCGTCTGTACAGGACACGTTTCTACCACCTGATGTACAATAATTATAGGGTTGTTATACATTGGGTGCATTTTCGGGGCGTATAATAAGCTCGTTTTTGCACGCGAGTGCATGCCATTCGGAGCTTTGTTCGCAGTTTGTGCTTATAAGCACATCTTCTTTTAAACAAAAATGGCACAGTGACATGTGGCACCGCATGTGGACTGCGGTTTGAAGCGTGCAAAAATGAGTGAAATATTACCTAATCCGTTACGGCCCCTATAAGCAACAACAGTACGTTGTGGTTTTCTCCAACGCCACTTGCGGTTGTCAAAATACTTCAACCACATGTTTATCCGTTCTGTTGATCATCGGTAGGAGAAAATGGCAACATACTTTTTTACATTGTGATATATAAAAATTACCTACGTTTTTACAGCTGAAGGTGTTAGAATATAATGCACCGTTAGTTTAAAATCTCCTTATATCATTCTGTATGCTACTATTACTACTACTATTTACCACAGTTCTTATGGTTCTAAAATGATAATGATGAAAGTATCACCAAGAGCCGCGGTCATTACTGGGGCTAGTCGTGGTCGGACTCGAGTCGTTCAGCAGGGAATCTTCGGTCTCCTCGTCATCACTTCGGGGCTCTTCGGCCGGGTGTCGGCAAAAGGGGCAGTGGCCTTTCGTCACTAACTGGATCTCGAAGTCTTCCATGTAGAAAAGCTGTGTAAAAAAGTGATCTATTAATTTGATGAGACTTATGTACAGGTTATTTGCATAACTTCTGATAAGCAGTGTTATTTTAGTTATTATCAGCTTAACAGCTTGTGTTTGTATCTTCTATGCTTAGGTGAGGCATGATGGTCACCACCTTTCAGTAATGTACTGGTCGTATATTTGTTTTGTGGCTGTTAAAACATGCAATTTCATTTCAAAACTTGTGCATCGTTGAATATGATACTGCAAATATGAGGACTATGTAGGTCGCTATCTTACGGTTTCATTTTATGATTGTCTGGCAGTTTGAGTACACTATACGGTCTACTCAAATGTCCTTACTTTGGTATTGTTCGTGGGAACGTTGAGCTTCTCAAAGTTCTGATTTGAGCTGCACTATGACTGACAAATGCTTTTTAAACATTTACTGATTTTAAAGCGTGTCCTTGGAGTTTCTTGCACGTTCTTCTTCAGATCTACGCTTTGGAACGTGCAAAGAGCTTCATGTTTTTGACTGACCGACCTTGGCAATTCAAAAGTACCTTAAATGGCTTATTTGAAATAAAGCTTTGCTTGCATTTGATTTTATTTTCTACGGGGATATTATAGTGTCGTGTCAGGTCGTGGCGCGGGATGCACCAATCATACGAATCTGTACAAGCCTTCGTCAAATTACGAGTTTTGTAGTCAATCAACTGCGTCGAAATGCGCCACGACACGACACAACACACTAATGTAAACTTAGCTTTAGTCAGAGGGAGTAATGTCGTTGTCTTACAGTCAATTTGTCCGTCCGTTTTCTAATCTACGTACCAGTTCCAGTGGAATCTGAATATAATTCTCGTGAAAGCTTTTCATAGGTGGCGCACATATTATTTAAGATTCAACTACAAATTTAGGGCTGATGTTTCCAAAGCTAGATATAGGTTCCAAAGGAATAATTTTAAACTTTTGTCATTACTACACATGAAGAATTGTGTTTTGAGATGTGTGAATGACGAGAATGGATTAAGTGAGAAATGAGTACCTAAATGAGAAGGAGACTGAAGGTGAGGCCGGTGCCACAAAAGCCCATTCGAAGAAATACTTCCCGTATTTCTTCGAATGGGCACATAAAGAGGGATGAAATGCATATGATGTGACTAAATAGTTATTAATATAAATGTGGATGGACGGACAGTGAGAGGGAGGCCAAAGTAAAGTTGGATGAATTGTGATGAATGATAGGAAAGAAAAGGGAATCAGTGATAGCGCGGCGCCTGACAAGACAGAAAGGAAAACCGGCCAAATGCGTGTCGGGCCACGCATAGTGTAGCGTTTCGTAGTTACCCGTCCTGTAAAACATTACAAAAAACTACACTATGCGGTTATAACGAAATTTTTACCTTATCAGTTACATTTTATAAGTTGGTCGACAATTACTCGTTATCTTGTAAAGCCTACTTAGTTGTGATAGTGTTTCTTTAAAATTCGTTATGTATGCTACTGCCATGATTTTTTTACGTCTCCCAAAACAAACGTTTAGCTGGCGGGGAGGGGACTTGACTCTAACAAAAATTAGCACTTTAAAGTTAAATATTTCGCAAATGGATCCCTGGGTGGAAACAATTTTAAACGACCTATCCAGCGAGACCCCACACCATAGGAAAGCAAAAAAAAAATTTTTCACGATTTTATCTTACCACTTTGTCGGCGTGATTAATATGTATACCCATACCAAAATGCAACACTCTAGTGCTAGGCGTCTCTGAGCTAAACCGCGGACAGACAGAAGGAGATGGCGAAACTATAGGTAAGGGTTCCTTGTTGATTACGGAACCCTAAAAAGGAAACATGTTGCGCTCAGCCTAAGTAACATGGTGGCATGGGCAGGAAGATGATGATGAAGTTATTCCTCGGAAAATTCAATCGAATTGTGAACCTACTCCTTTTTTTGAAGTCGGTTAAAAACGACATCTAACGTTGAACAAAACCAGCACTTAAATTAGTTGAAATAAGGAACGTGCATGACGTAGACTATGCCATATTATGTTGCAATTCGAAACTTTTACGTTGAAAAAAATAGTATTTTTTGGAGGTTTTTGCCTGCTTTCATATTTGGAATAAACGTTGTCACTTGGTAGTCGTAAATATCGTATGCCATATAACGGTACCCCGCTTACCGCCGTTAGGCTGGCAACGACCTCAAATATATAGTTGGCATATTTACTTTAAATTAAAAACAGTACGTGACTGATACACACTTAACTCTCTATCTCAAAAACTCCTGAACCGATTTTAATGAAACTTGCACTAAGTAAAGTCCAACTTAGGGAACTTGGACAATCCGTTTTTGAGCTATACCTACGCAGACATACATATGTATGTACATACACTTATGAAATTCGGCACACATGTTTAGAAGCCGGTATAGACTCAACATTTACAAAAACTGTGCAATTCTGATAATATTACGTATGTCGGCCTATGTCCAGCACTGGACGTCTTTCGGCTGACATGATGTTGATGATGATTGGGTTCCCTATAGAGTGCGTTACGTACGTTGTGGCAGTGTTGGCAGGTGGTGGCTGGCAACTCGGGCAGCATGTTGCGGTACATGAGCGGCTTCAGCGGTGGCCGGTGCACCACGATCACGCTGGCCGGGCTCAGCTGGATCAACGCGGCCCTGCTGCACACTACCACGCCTAAATCATCGTCCTGCAAACATACCAAATGAATATACCATACTTAGGTTATGACATCAAGAAAATAATCTTAGCACTTAGCATCATCGTCAACAGCTGAACGGTTGATGTCATTCTAAAGACGAGAGCGGCAATATGACACGTTATCCGTGGTGATGTAACAATGTTGAAAAAAAACATGCAAAAGAACTTCATACCATTATTTTGTTTCTTACTGTGTTTTTTTTTTCAGAAAAAAATCTAAGTGAAGTTAAATGTTTTATTAAGGTTAGTTTTTTAATTTCTTACATTTGACTAAAATTACAAAATTAATTAAGTATGAATCAATTAAATCAAAAATGAATCTTCCTCTGTGTCAATGTGAGTACTACGTTCAGTATCAGTGCCAGAATGTTCACTTTCTTCTATCTCTTCTTCTGTCTCCTCTAGATCTACAATTTGAGAAACTGTAACAGTTTCTTTTTCTAGTTGTTCTTTATGTTCTGGAAGTGACAGAATTTGAGATTGCAATTTCAAATCGTGAGTAATGTATACAATTTTGCTAGCCCTGTCGTTTGTCAGTCTATTGCGTTTTTTGAATGAAGTTCACTGTAAGTACTAAACGTTCTTTCACACGCTACCGATGTAGTCGGAAGCGAGAGAAATATGAGGGCTACTTTAGACAAAACAGTCTTCTTGGATAATCCTGCCCACCAGGCTACGGGAGTTAACTTGTTTACTGAGGACCACAGAAAAAAAAACCTTGTTTTGCAATATAATTTGAAAGCTCTGTCAGTACCTACAGTATCCTCATCTATATCTGGCATTTTCACAGCAGTGTTATAAATTTATTCGATAGCAATTGATTCTTCTTCTGGTCTAAGATCGCATCCTTTAAAATGAGGATCCAATAAGTTTGCAATTTTTTGGACGTCGTATATAGCGAATTCCTTTCATGTTTAAGTGTTTCTCTGACTTTTTGTCCTTCGGATATCGTCAGGGTGCTCTCGTCCAACATGTTTTCCATTGAATCTTCAATTTTTTTTTATATAAACTTAAAACATGAGATAACTGTGGAGTGTCACTTTCCACAGTTTTAATAGTGTCTGACACAGGTTTCAATAACATGCTGAATTCCGTTACTTTATCCCAAAAAACATATATATATATATTTAGTCTGGGTACTTTATTTAAAGCACTGATAGATTCTCGTCGATGGCGATAGCTTTAATGGTTTGTTTATTTTCTCTTAAACTGTCCAAACAAGAAACGAGGGAACCTCAGCGAGTTTTGCAACACCGATGATCAACTGCTTTTCGATGAAATCTGCGTTAAGCTTATGAGAATTCTTAATGACCTTGATACATGTTTTCGCATGGGCAGTTAGGGTCTTCAAGCTTGACAAAGTTTTCATATCGATAGATATAATTTGGAGAGAGTGTGCCAGGCATCCGTAGGTGAATAAGTTTGTCTTCGCGTACTTCGTTTCAAGTAGTTTCCAAGTTGATTCTTATAAATCTTGTTACAGAGGTTGAAGGTCGACTGAAAACTACTTTTTTAAATCTATATTAACGCAAGCGAAAGCAAAATATGTTGGTCATAATTTGCACTTTGATAAATAAGTATTTTGTTTTTTTTTTTCAGAGTTCGGCCCTACGTGTCCCATTTTCGAGGTTTTCGAGTACAGCTAAAGCCGTAACACTGCGAACGAATTTTGGGTTTTCGCGCTCTATGGAAGATAGTTTAAATTTTGTTTTTGATGAGATTGCACAAATCACTAATAAATCTCGCCTGCGGCTCGGTTTATAAACTCAGGCTGTGTAACGGTATCATAAACTACTATAAAATAAAAATATATGAAAAACTTGCTTCTGCCAGCGCTTTGCCTGCGTGAACGTTGGAAATTATCCCAATGGCACATACTCCCGGGACAAAAAGAAGCCTATGTGCTATTCTAGACTATACCTATATCAATGCCAAATGTCATCCGGATCCATTCAGCCGTTCCGGCGTAATTGAGTAACAAACATCCATCCATCTAAACTTTCACATTTATAATAGTAGGTAGATTATCAATTTACTTACCTCATCAACTTTATCTAAGAACAGGTCAGCGCTATCCACGTCATGGTCTATCCTAAGGACTTCGGCGCCGTTCTCTGTGTTCTCACCATTAGAGGACTCAGGGAGGGGGGCGCGCTCGATCAGGTCCAACGCTTCCTCGTTGCTGATACCCTCGGCAGGCTCGAATTGAACGAGGGGTAGCACTTCTGCAAAATATATTAATGTAGATTACTTATTAAAGGCGAATTCTACTACTCAAAAAAAAACAAATTCAAGTGGCTCTTATCGCGTCATTAACTTGAAATGTAGGGATATACATACATGTATAATGTCCAGGGATATACAGGGCGTCACACGACTATGCCACATGGAGGAAAATACCTTTGTTGATAGAAAAATTAACTGAATTAAGACTTCATTCTTATTTTAAAACAATACGATAAAGAATTCTAAATAATCGCCTGTCGAAACCGGGAATAAAACCCGCAAAATGTGAAAAAATCCTGTAATTTTACTGTACCGATGAAAGGTCCAATTATATACATTTATTTCTTTTAAATAACATAGCATCTAGATTAAAAGGAACACCATGAAATTTAACAAAAGGCAATTCATTATTCAAAACAAAATTGAAAAAAATGACTTCTCGGTTCAGACAGACGATTATTTAATATTCATTGAATGCTGTTCGTATTGTTTTTAAAGCATAGTACCCTCGTCGCCATTTGTTTTTGATTTTTCAAAATTGCGGCGCACGATATACATGCATACATATTTATACAGATAGAGAACACTTAATAAACAAAAATATTAACAACATGGTGCCCTAAAGTGCCACGTTGCCGAGATATATGAAGGTAAAGTCGCCATGTGAGCACAATGGACATCATTAAAAATGAACTAATCACCTGCTTATATCCAGTAGATTGTTTTCTAATAATAATTCTCGGCTCTATAAAAACACAGTTACTTCTAACGATTGCAAGGAATAAAAATGTAGTATTGGTCATAGGACACATTTCTCGACAGCAATAATTATCTTTTTTCCTATTTTTGAAGAATTGGCATCATCGTTTTTAAGTTGCTCGTTGTTAAGTATCGAAAATAACGACTATGATTACACTATGACAGTATGACTATGAAGCATGGTAAAGCAAAAAAATACGAGTCCAATTTTATTTTTAATGATCTTGCTATAAGTACATAAAATTTGCGCATTTTCTCAGAAATATCTCTGTTGAAAAAAACTTAGGTCATAAAATAAAGTAAGTCTGCTGACCATGTGTAGCCAGGGAGTGCACGAGCGCGTGCCTGCAGAAGGGGCATCGCGAAGCGCAGAGCGGCGGTGTGTGTCGCCGGCAGCGCCAGCACAGCGGCGCCACCTCGTCGTCGCGCGACTCGCCACCAGTACTAGCGCGAGTCTTCAGTATCAGAAGCTCCACGCTTTCCTGCATAAACAATGACGTATTATGTATAGACGCATCATGCACCACCATCACAGCGCAAGCCCTATCGGTAGCAAGAGAGCTGCGTTTTTACGCGCGGGGTATACAATAGCGGCAGATCCCTTCATTTTTTGTTGCCATTTCAGTGCAGGTAACGCATCTATAGTTTTTATATTACAATTGTGCATAACCGCAAAATTAAAAAAGTTAAAATAACTGGCCAAGTGCGAGTCGGACTCGCGTGCGAAGGGTTTTGAACGATTTTCATTTTTTTTACAGGATGTTTTAACACTATAGATTTCTTATATTTCTTTCCCTGTATCTACAGGTACTCAAACTCAAAGTAATTTTAATTGAATTAAAATTACTTTGAGTTTGAGTACCTGTACCATTACAGGCACTTTTGATTTGTCAAGGTCGGTCTGTCAAAAGAGATGAAGCTATTTGCAGTTCCAAAGCTTAGATCTCTATGGAGAAGAACGCGCAAGAAACTCCACGGACACTTATAAATCAATGTTTTTTAAAATGATATGGTTACATCATTCGTGTCAAAATTAAACAAACATACATTTATGTGAGAACGATGTAGAACGACTTGCACGAACAAGTAAAAAAAAAGCGACAATTCAAAGAACCAATAATTAAAATAAACCGTGGCAGCTGAGAGGTGACCAGTCCTAGCTGACGGCACTCGCTCAGCAATATGACGTCTGCCCATTCTGCTCAACCACTTTGAAAGGCGCCAAATGATCCAGCACCATCAGTCAGACGTTTTAAGTGAGCATGACACTCCCAACCGCCACATTCAAGTCAAAGAAAATTATAGTTTAAGGTACTTAGTACTCACACATGTGCCGTTAATGCATGAAATTATACAATGCTAAATTGATTGAGTGTATACAATGAAAATTTTATGTTTTTACAATATATATTCTGCGGGTCTTACAACTGCTAAGTTTGTGCGCCCTAGAGCTGTGGAGCAGGACCAGCATTGAGCCAAGCATTTTTATCTTCAATGTAATCTCCCAACTTATAATATGCTTGTGCATAGTGTGTGTTTAATACAGGATTTAAATTTTGTTTCATTTAGTTCTAATATCTGGGTAGGTATTATATTGTAACTATTTAAACAGGTCCCCATGAAAGATGTGGCTACTTTAGCAAGTCTGAAAAAACTTATACCTCCATTTTTTCAAAATTATAGGCTCAGTAGTTTCGGCGATAAGGCGTCCGTCTAAAGTCTTGAATAAGGTCAAAAATATTTATTTTAAAATTATAAATGAAATATAATTAAAAATCTCACAATAAGCCCTTTCATTTGAAATGTTACACGGTACGGTTTGAAAAATTTTGTGTTTTTTAATTTTCTAGTTCGTCCTCTAAAACTCCTCCTATAGGTACTCAAAATTCATTCATTTATGTAACGCGTCCGAGTTGGGGTCACAAAAGTTCATATATTTACCAAAGTCAAAGCATTTATTTCAAATAAACCATTAACAGGTACTTTTGAATTGTCAAAGTCAGTCCGTCAAAAACTTGAAGCTATTTGCACGTTCCAAAACGTGGATCTCTATGGAGAAGAACGTGCAAGAAATTCAACAGACACCAAAGAACAACGGCCTCTCAAAATCTTAGCTAACTTATATACGAAAGAAATTCCAATATTTCTCTACGTTTTTTCAAAGTATCAAGAAGTTGTTTGATTTTTTCAATAACGTTTATTCTGTTTTGATAGTAGTCTTTTTGCCAGTCATTAATTGAAATTAATTCATTTATTTTCACACCACAGTATTTTTACCTACCTGCAAGGAACACCTTTTTTTTAAGGATGGGAAATCATCAAATGACTTCTTCCGCTCTGGGTGGAGCGGAAGGGCGTGTCAGACTCTTACTGACTAAAACCCATCCGTGTTCCTCCTAAAACCCTTTGCGTTCCAGGGCCGCGGTGACTCTTTCAAACAAATTCCGCAACCTGCAAGGAACACCTACACTTAGAAATAAACTTTATTGTTAATTCATTTATTCCGTTTAGTTATAATAGCAAACTAAAACTGATTACAATGCAATAATGCCGTACTTACTGTCATTTGGCAAAATAAATCATCATCATCATCATCATCATATCAGCCGAAAGACGTCCACTGCTGGACATAGGCCTCCCCCAAGTGTCGACACAACAACCGATCCTGTGAGTCTCGCCTCCATCGGCTATCCGCGACCCTCACCAGGTCATCGCTCCACCTTGTGGGAGGCCTTCCAACGCTGCGTCTTCCGGTACGCGGTCGTCACTCCACAACTTTTCGGCCCCATCGACCATCTGTTCTGCGAGCAATGTGCCCTGCCCACTGCCACTTCAGTTTGGCAATCCTTAGGGCTATGTCGGTAATCTTGGTTCTCTTGCGGATATCGTCATTCCTGATTCGATCACGCAAGGAAACTCCGAAAAAAATAATATGAAATGGCAACACTGAACGTTAATTATAAAATCAAGTAACTTTTTTAAAAGTCATGCTTTTTTTTAAGACACGGCGATATTGGCTATGCGTTTCACTGTCTGAAAACGCATAGCCTATAACCACTGTGTGTAGATAGGAGCATATGTAAAAGATTTTTTAAACAAACCTGAAACTTATGTGGTATCTGCAAGCCCAATATTTTGTCCAACATTTGACGAGCCAGGGTGTTTGCGTTCAACGTCTTCGCTTGTTTTGATAAACAAAGATACAATGAACTGAATTTATCATAAGGAACAATTATTGTATTTTAGTATTGATTCAACGGATTCACGTACGAAAAACTGCACATGAAATTATGCTATAGTAGGGAAATAAAAAAAACCAACTAAATACTGTAAAGAAGACGGAAATGAAGAAGATTAAACAAAGAGAAAGAAAGGATTATAAATCAAAATACACTTCTCGTGAAAAAATCGAAACAGTACTGCAAGACCTATTTAGGGGGCATTTAAATGAAAAAGAGGACTGATATCATTAAAAAAATACGACACACAATTCCAAATTTGTTTTTTTTTTAAATTTCCTCCAACAAATGAATTTAGAGATTGTTTCCAATGTGTATCCATCGGAATATCTGCATTTAATCACATTACTTTCGCGAACAATTCTGTTTTTTTTTAAATAGTGATTGTTAACTAAGGCTCTGTGACAACATACCAATGAGATTTTTTCCTAACAAATATGGATACCTCGCCCACGGAAGCCGCCTAAGTCGTCGCGTTGATGGATTCAGGGCATAGTCAGCGTGTTGTGGCTGCCGATTGCATCTTAGCCTCTCTGCTGTTAAAAGAGTGTATCAGCGTTATCGGGAGACTGGTATGTGTACTCGCCGTCCAGGATCTGGTACATATCAAGTCACGTCTGAGCAAGATGACCGGTATATTGCGTCAGTTTCTCAAAAGCTTTAGCTTTTACTTGTTTTTTTTTTGTTTTGTGTTATATGTATAGTTTTCTTTTTTTGTCAATTTTCTGTTTCAAGTCCTACATGTGGAAACTTGTAATTGGCCATATTTTGTTCAAATTTTACTAACTGTATTTGTTTAGCTGTTAGTTTTCCTAAAATAAATAAAGTAAAAAAAATCGTCACTTTAACACTATTCAACTGCAGCAGCGGATCCGTGAGCTTCGTGGATTGACTGTGAGCAATTACCATTGGAAGAAGATTGGCGGAGCGTAGCCTGAAAATTCATAAACCAGCTATTGGCCCAAAATTTACGGTAGACCACAGAACAGCGCGCCTTAACTTTGCACGTGAGGTTCTCTTTTCTGAAGAGAGTAAGATCATACTGAATGGTAACGGCGGAAGAAAGAAGGTGTGTCCCTAACAGAGGCAGACCGTTTTGCGCAGTACTGCATTGAAGAAAGTCAGTTACGATAGTGGTTCATGAACGGTCTGGCGAGGCATAAGCGCCGATGGAAAAACCGAACTTGCTTTTGTAAGTGGACCTCACTTACCGTCATCAAATGGGTCACGTTACATCGAAGAGTGTCTGGAGCCTCATGTGGTACGCAAATTTTATTGGCAAAGAGTTTATTTTTATGCAGGACAATGCCAGGGCTCATACCGCAACCATTGTAAATAAATAACTGAACGAAAGCCCATTACCGCAATACCGACTATTGCGGTAATGGGCTGGTCAGCAAGAAGCCTGTGTATGAATTCCGTAAAACAACTATGAGATCTTTGAAGAGATGAGTCAGAGCAAGAGATCCTGCTCCGGAAGCTATACAAGAAGAGTGGGATGAAATCCCACAACACAAGATCTCATCCATTTCATGAGGAACCGCATGGAAGCAGTCATTAGAGCCTGTGAGAAAATAGCGAGATATTCTAAATAAACTTTTTTAATTATTTTTTTTGTTTACGTCTTTGTTGCTACCATTTTACAAATTCTTCTTAAAGGGTAAAAACACCTATTGAACAAAATACGATAGTGAAAGAAATTTAATTTAAATTTTAAACATTAAAATTCTTTAAACGATACCTTATAATATCCGCAATTAACTGAAATTTTTTTGTTTAGTGAAAAAAAAACATAAAACTCAACCAAACTTCAGAGGTGTTTCGATTTTTTTTATGAAAAGTGTATACAAAATTCATAAGTTAATGGTGACTGAATGACTGACAGACAACGCACAGTCAAAATTTCTGGTTGTAGAAAGCTGAAATTTGGCATGTAGGTGCCTTGGGTTGTGTAGGGGAGGTTTTCCTGATATTCCTACGGGACGGAAAAAACGGGATATGCGCGTATGAAGTCGCGGGCAAAAGCTACTATTATAAATACGAAAGAATGGATGCGTGTTTGTTGCTCAATCAAGCCGGAATGGTTGATGAAATTTTGCACAGAGGTAGTTTATAGTCTGGAATAACACATAGGCTTCTTTTTATCTCCAGAGTAAATAAATAAAACACATAAAAAAGGATACAACATAGAAACTCCCATAGGCGGCTCGACGTCTATCAAAGCCAGGATGTACCGTGCGGCATTGAGCAGCGCCTCGGGCTGGCTCAGCGAGAAGGGCTCGTGGACGCAGCGGTGCACGACGTCATATGCGTGGTAAATGCGCGCCAGCTGGTCGTTGTGTGCGAACGCGCGCAGCGATGAATTGCGCTCTCTGCAAAATTAACGATGCCTAGTTATCAGTAGCGAGGATTACATTTTACAGGTAAGTCGCTGCAAAATATCTGAGTACGCGGCAGTGTCCCTGCCAAGAGGAGCCGAAGCAAGCAGGGCACTGCCCACCTCTTCTCCACGCGATTTTTCGTATTTTCGACCCCTTATAGTTTCCGTCTGGATAACTCAAGAGATCCCAAATTCTCAGGATAAAATGTAGTTGGGGGCTTCCCAAACATATTTAATATTATTTGTCCAGTTTTTACTGAATTACATTTATCGATATCTATCGATATGTCGATTTTAGTACTCACTGTCTTCCTCAATCACAACACAACACTTCTAGGGTACTTCCTTAAACATTAGAAAGCTGAAATTGGGTATGCAAGCTAGGAATGGAACTGCCAACAGGGCATTTTTTTCTAAGGTAGAAAAAAAAATTCAAAAAAATATATCTATACTACTTAATATATTGTTTGTTTGAACGTGCTTAATCTCTAGAACTACCGGTCGGATTTGGAAAATTCTAATGATAGCCACATTTATTAGGAAGGTAATACGAAGGGATACGGGAACGGGAAATTCCTACGGTAACGGGAAAAAACGGAATATGCGCGCACGAAGTCACGGGCAAAATGTAGTTTCATATATAAATTGGCTGGGAAGACTTCGCTTTCGCTCTTAAAAAGTTATCAGATCTCGAGCCGCGCCATGCCAGATGCAGCAGAAAACATTACCGGATAGCAGTTTTCCAAGCAGGGCTCCTGCTCTTATCACAGGTAGATCCGCTTTAACATCGGATCTGTGAACCACCTACATAACCGTGGTGTAATCTGCACAATAGGGATGGGGCTGCTTATATTCACAACCTTGTAATCCAAGCTTGCGCCACCATTTAATAACTCTTGCGGCCACGACGCAGATTATCACAGTACGAAATAATGGAAGCAGTAAATCTTTAAACAGGAAATCTCTTAAGGTATGAGAGAAACACAACACATCGATCTGCTTAAGCGCCTCAGCAATCAACTCCCCATTACGACCACTCAATATGAATACTCGAACAGCATGGCCGTCTTACAAGCGCTGAACAGCCACACAGTTAATACTGAGCTGATATACGAGTGTCACCAACGCGACGTCTTAACGAGGATGTTAATCATAATAAAATAAACATTCAATAGATCAAAGGATAAAGCGATTTCCAAAAAAAATAACTCGTCATAAGGGCTTCGAGTAGGTAAGCAGTGGACCACCAGTCATAGCTGGGCTATAGCCACTGGCCATGTGTAATAAACACTCTGCAGCGCCTCCATAGAGGAAGAAGAGACAGCAGCTAATCTGCTCCAAAACTGCCCAGTTGTCGCTGGGGCGCATTTCGGTAACCCAGGCACCCTCCGTGAGATATTCAATAACACCAGGGCGTTGCTAGCCTTACCTCAGGAGCTAGTAATTAACCAATTTATCCCACCTATGCCCAGAATACGCGCACTGAGGTGGAGTTACGTACCATTAGTTAAAGTCTGGACTAGAGAGCCCAAATTTGGTGTAGTTGCTTGGTCGTTAATTTTTTATTTAAGAAATGGTAAAAAAACATATATCGGTAATAAGTATGGCATGGTCGACGCCCTATTTTTTTAACCAAGATGTAGGGTTTGTAGAGAAAGGCCTTCTAGTGTTACGGAACTTAATTCGACTCGAGATCTGATAACTTTTTAACTGTAACAGCGTTATAAAATTGTGAGTGTTGACAACCAATTTAGATGACGCATTTTTAGTGGGACTACACTTATAAATGGTGAGTCTTTCAAGCTTGACAACCAATTTATACGAAGTGTTTGGTAGAATAACACGTACTTATCGGTAGTGTCCACAGCAGCAGTCTCGAGGCACTGCGTGGCCAGCAGGTGATGCAGGTAGCCCGCGTCGCTGAACCGCTCCTCGGCGACTGCGTTACCCACGAGGATCGTGAACACGCGCATAGCCGTCGTCGTCTCACCCGCCATGTGGTACGCTGAAACATTCAAGTTAGCCATGGAAAGACGGAACATACATTAGGCCCACTTGCACCCGCGCTAACACGATCATCCTGTAGGTAGGTAAGTAAAAGTTATGGTATTTTTATTGCTAAATGAAATCCATAAAATCACAATGTGGAAGCTGGAGGAGCATAAATTTATGGCAAAGGTCTCCTTATCGTTTCAGTTATCCTTTATTTTATAATAACACATATAATTTATTTTATAATATAACTGAAATACCTACACTAGCCTTGCAGCAGCCTTGCAAAAGTTCTTTTATCAAAGTTATTTATATACAAAGTTGAAATTTCTTTTTTTTTCACAGGTAACTTAATACCTCTACGCGTTTATGAGGAAAAGGATAATAAGTTATGTGATGTAACTAAAAATTTAAAGCTTTCGAAATTTTTCCTTTATGTGTGCTATAAAACGTTGCTTCATGCCAAAGTTCAAGATTCTAGGTCAACTGGAAGTATCCTTTAGGTTTTGATTCCCTTGGAACTCGCAACTACTCGAGTTGCGAGTTTCAAAATATGCGGCTTAAACTGCTGTTTCTTTTGATGTGTTGACATAGAAGTTTTATTTTGTTACAGCTTAAAGGTATTATAGACCTGAGTATTTAATATCAATTTCAATGATGATGATAATACCTCTACGCGTTCATGAGGAAAGTAAGTTTAAAATTATTTAAAATATTTTTATTATATGATGTAACTAAAAATGCTTTTCGAATTTTTTTCTTTATCTGTGCTATAAGACGTAGTTTTGTACCAAATTTCAAGATATGGAGTTCACGGGAAGGTACGTTTTGATTCCCTTGCTAGTGTCGAAAATTTGCAACATAACTATGACGTTATAATTGGAACAGAAACGTGGCTGGATGATAGCATAAGTGACAGTGAAATTTTTGACTCCAGGTATCACGTCTATCGCAGGGATAGGGCTTCAACTACTCTGGGAACCAAGAGGGGTGGAGGTGTTCTGATCGCAGTGTCTAAGCTTATTGATTCCATACGTATGCCAAAATGGGAATCGGATATCGAAGATCTATGGGTAAGACTTAAAATCACCAAGGGAAAAAGGCACCGTAATTTAAATGTCTGCGCCGTTTACCTGCCACCTCCAGTTCAACAAGTCTTACTGGATTCATTTTTAGACAGAATATCTTCATTGATGGAATCTACAGGAGAAGATACGATTATAGCAGGAGACTTCAATCTCAGTTTTATCAGTTGGCACATAGACAATGCTCTTGGTAACTCCCCATGTACAACCCCAACTAACTACGCCAACAGGTTAGGCCACTCTTTAATAGATTTTATGTCGGAAAATAATATGTTACAACTAAATAGTGTTAAAAATTGTTACAATAAAACCTTAGACCTAATTTTTTCCAACTTTTACGGGGGAAGTGTTAACGAATGCAATGATTCAATGTCCAAGGTAGATGTACACCACCCACCCATTATGATCACTGTCAGTAATATTTCACCAGCTCCTTTAAGAAACAGAAAAATATCAAAACCGAATTTCAAACGTGCTAACTATGCGTTAATTAACTTGAAACTCAGAGATATAGATTGGACAAAAATATTTTCTGAACTGCCTGATGTCGATGCTATGGTACATGTGCTTTACGAACATATTCGTTGTGTTATAAATGAGTGTGTTCCTCTTTCCAAAGTATCTAATGGTAAATTTCCATTTTGGTTTTCTAGGTCTCTTATTAGATTACTGAACGAAAAGGAAAAAGTTAGATCTCGCTATAAAAAATATAAAAATCCTAGAGATAATTATGAATATAAAATCCTAGGGGACCGCGCAAGTATAATGATCAAGGACTGTTATAAGACATACGTAATGAACACGGAAAGGAATATTGCACAAAACCCAAAACTCTTCTGGTCCTTTGTGAAAGCCAAAAAATCTAATTCTAGCGTCATTCCTTCCACTATGCATTTGGGACAGAATATTGCAAAATCTGGTGAAGAAATTAGCAAACAATTTGCCTCACACTTTTCTTCATCCTTCACACCATCCGCTAGCCCAAATGCTCCCAGTACTAGCTCACATAATTATTTTCAAGCCGCTTTGTGTGGGATGACTTTTACTGAGAGAGACGTGTTTAGGGAGTTAAAGAAACTTGACGCTTGCAAGGGTCCGGGACCTGATGGCCTGCCACCGTTATTTATCAAGAAATGTGCAGCTAACCTGTCTCTTCCGCTTAAGTTGATTTTTAACAAGTCAATTAAATCATCTACGTTCCCCTCGCAATGGAAAGTTGCTAATGTTGTGCCCATTTTTAAGAAGGGCGAGGTCGACGATTCTTCGAACTATCGCCCCATATCGCTTCTTTCCGTCTTTGCGAAGCTGTTTGAAGTGCTTGTCTGTCCCATATTGACTTCGCACATAAGGGCGCAGTTGGCTCCCCAACAGCACGGTTTCTGTGCTCGCAAATCTACTACCACTAATTTGGTACATTACGTAAATGACATTAGCAAATCTCTTGACTCCCGCACACAGGTTGACTCCATCTATACAGATTTCAGCAGTGCCTTTGACAAGGTTAACCACAAGGTACTTATCACAAAGCTCGAACAGTTTGGCATATCCGGCCAACTACTCATGTGGTTTATCTCATACCTATTTGAGCGAAAACAGAAAGTAGTTGTGAGGGGTTATGAGTCACCGTTATATCTTTCCACCTCCGGGGTACCACAGGGATCTCACCTGGGACCGATTCTTTTTTTGATTTTCGTCAATGACATTGTTCATTCAATACGGCACTGTAAATGTTCCATGTTTGCGGATGATTTGAAATTGTACAGGGAAATTAAAACAGACTGCGACATTCTTCTTCTTCAGGAAGATTTGGATGCAGTGCAGGAATGGTGTCAACTTAATATGATGACCCTTAATGCAAGTAAATGCTATCACATGACTTTTACGCGAAACAAACAAGTACTATCATCATCTTATGCGTTGAATGGTGTTCCTCTGCAAAAGGTTGATACCATTCGTGATTTGGGTGTCCAACTCGATAGCAAGCTAACTTTCAACAATCATATTGACACGATTGTAGCTAAAGCGTCAAAAATTTCGGGTTTTGTGAAGAGAACTTGTTCGGAGTTTCGGTCCACATCGACACTAAAAGTGCTTTACAACACTCTTGTCAGAAGCATACTTGACTACGCATCTCCAGTTTGGAATCCCAAATATCGTGTCCATATTAACAGGATTGAACGTATACAGAAGGCCTTCACCAGGTACTTACGCTTTAGATGCTCTAGTTGCCCTCATGACGCTGATTATTCCCAAAGGCTTAATCACTTCAATATGTTTTCACTTGAACAACGTAGAAGCAATTCTGATCAGCTCTTATTTTATAAAATTATCCATAACCTGGTGGATGTACCTGAGTTATTATCAGAAATTAATATATCTGTACCTAGACGTACTGTCACTAGATCTCTACGCAAAATAAATACCTTTGCACCGTCCTCATCAAGAACCAACCTTGGTCTCAATGCCCCCTTGAATCGCTTAATGGCTAATTATAATAAAATAGATATCTGCAACAATATTGATGTATTTACAGACTCATATTCCCAATTTCGCAGAAAACTTATAACTAATAGCGACGTATCATAATTTCATAGCCCACTTTTTACTTTCTACTTGTTTTTTGTAATCTTTTGGAATGATTTCATAATGCACTCGTTACCGCATTCTGCCGTTTTGAATTTTTGAATATTGATTTTACATTTGTTTCTTAATCTTAATGTTTTAATGATAATTTTGATCTCTGATTCTAATTTCTACTATGATTTTGTGTTTTTTATTTACTTAATGTTTTGTTCTTTGTTTCTAATTTAGTTTTTTGTATCCTCACGAGTAAAGAATCTTGTTGAAACGTATGTTTAAGAAGTAATGTTTTAAGTAAGTGCTGTGTACGCCTGTAAGTGACTAATTCACCATAACCCAATGCATGTGTAATTTTTATTATGTTAATGTCCCTAGTGAAGAGGTCGTTGGTGTACCTATCAAATAAAATAAAAATAAAATAAAATAAACGGCTGTATCTTCTGATAACGTTGGCTTAGAAGTTTGATTTTTTCACAGCTGCAAGGGACAGTAGACCTGAGTATTTGATATGAATTTCAGCTCGATACCTCCACGCGTTCCTGTCTTGACAGACAGACAGATTACTGGCATCTATCCCAAATTCCCAACAACGTCCCAAGAAACCGGGACAGTGCAATTTATTGCGACCTAAGATGTTTTAAATGTCTGGCCTAGTAGTATTGGTACGTACTTTAAACGTGCGTATGTTTACTTGCTAGCTTGGAACGTTTGGCCAATTTTAAATATAAATGCGAAAGTGCAGAATTTTTTTTGTAATTTTAACCATAAATATACTTCTGGACACATCTATTGGCCCACCTTGTATTTTCAGTTTCGTTTGGTCCTAGCTAAAATTTTATATTAGGTCGAGCAAAAAGTTTTTATGCAGTTTTGAACCTGGCACATTCACAATTTCATTCAATAGTCTTTTTTTGAATTTCGAACACAGAATTTAAAGAAACAAAAGACAATTTGGAGCCTGTTTGTTGATATCAAACAATCGAATACTAAGAAAACTTGGTTTTATTGGTTTACTTGGATTTAATTCTTGAAAAAGTGATTGATATCTTTGGTTTTGCAACAAACATTACTTATTCTTAACATTAAGGTGAGGTTCTATCAATAATCTATGGATACTTCACCTGAAGTCGCCGCCCAAGCTGTGGCACTTATTCAGGCCGGACACAGCCAAAGAAACGTGAGTGCTCAACTTAATTTAAGTCGATCTGCGGTCCGAAATGTTTATCGGAGGTACCTAGAGACTGGCGGCTTTGTTCGTCGCCAAGGAAGGCCACGATCTCGGGTCACAACTGAAAGGCAGGATCGATTCATCGTGACGACCAGCTTGAGAAATCGTCACCTTACCTCCATTGAGATACAAAACCAACTTCGCGACTTCCACGGAGTATCTGTGAGCGCTCGAACTGTTCGGAGAAGGTTAAAAGAACGCGATATGGTACCACACAAGCCAGCTAATGGGCCCAAACTAACGCGAGCCCACCGAACAGCGCGCCTTCATTTCGCACGCAGTCATTTAAATTGGACACAGCAAGATTGGAGCCGTGTACTCTTTTCTGATGAGTCTAAAATTGTGTTACATGGCAATGATGGAAGGAAGAAGGTCTACCGACGTAAGGGAGAGCGTTTCGCACAATGCTGCTTTGAAGAGAGGGTTGCTTATGGCGGTGGCTCATGGACTGTCTGGGGCGGTATATCCGCGAGCGGCAAAACTCAACTTGAGGTTGTTACAGGACCACGGCTGCCAACATTAAATGCTGAAAGGTACATTCGTGAGTGCTTAGAACCTCACGTGATACCATACGCGGACTATGTGGGCCCAAATTTCCTTTTTATGCATGATAATGCAAGAGCCCATGCGGCCGGCATCGTCAGGGAATATCTTCGGGATGTGAACATCACAGTTATGGACTGGCCAGCCAGAAGCCCAGACATGAACCCCATTGAGCACATGTGGGACGAGCTAAAAAGACGTGTTAGGGCTCGTCAGCCAGTTGCCCAGACGATGCAGGAGTTGAAAACTGCCATAGAAGAGGAATGGGAGATGATCCCTCAAAATTGCATAGAGCGGTTGATAAACTCTATGCCTAATCGTATGAGAGCTGTGGTAGATGCCCATGGAGGCAACACGCGTTATTAAATTAAACCTTTATTTGATAAAACATGTTTTTTATTCAAAAATCAATTGCCTTTAACAAGGCGCATATCCGACTTGTTAGGCGTAGCTCTATGTCGTATGGTATTCTGAATTCAAATTTAAAACAATACGATCGAAAAATTGCATATCTTTTATTTTTACCGTCGATTGTTAACTTGTAATCCTAAAGTTTTACAGTGCCTTGTGAATGGCCGCAGAGGGACTGGCTGTAGAGAAAGAGAACTAATAAAAACGTAATAAGTAAGGAAGAAGTTGAAATGCTGAGTACAAACGAATTGGGCTAACGGCAGGAGACCCATGATGAAGACGAGAGGAAGATTTACGAAAACAACACCACGTCAGTTTAACTCAGAGGGTAAGATAGAGATTTAGCTACAGTTTATCTAGTATCTCTGTCTAAGCTCATGTTATAGGGGTATGGACAGCATGTCCTTGATGTACGTACAATGATCAACATTTTGGCTTTTCCCATGTTTACACATAGTGTATCCCCAAAAATCTTTTAGGTCTAAGTCAAGAATATTTCGATTTCTGTATATTGCTTCTTTTTCAGATACTGGACGTTTCAATAACATCGACTAGCGGTACCTTTCTGAGCGTCAACGAATTTGTTTTCCTGTGCCATGCGATGCGCGTAGGGCAGGTACACTTCGCGCTTGCAATCGGCGTGCTCGCGAGCCAGCGTGAACGCGCGTGACCATTCGCCTGCTGCTACCGCCAGCTGGGCCACTTTACTGGAAATGTTCAAAAATACTCATCAAAAGAAAGAAAGTAAAATAAATAAAGAGTAAAAATTATTTAGCATAAACATGAAACACGCACGGTATGTACAGACGCCAGCACATCAAGCTACTCGAAACTGTCAAATTTTCAGAGAAATGCGACACCAAAGTCGCTCCACGTAAAATATTCTAAATCCGGTTTGACTGGAAGCCGATTCGAATATGTATTTTGGGAAAAGGCTGGGAGGGTGATGCGGATGGTACCCTGCAGTTCGTGTGGAAGTCTGGTAGTGAGAGGGAGACGGTGAGATCAGGACGAGCTCCTGCGTGCACTTTCCGAACTGTAGTCTGCAGAAGACCGACAAGCCGTAACTTTTCGCCGAAGTACTAGGCTATGAGGCCAATGAGCCTTTTTGTTCTGCGGTCTACCGAGTCAAATGCATCAAGACCGACTAGCCAAGTACGCATAAGACAATATAGTGCACTGTATACAGCAGTGGTTCTTAATCTTTTAATCATAAGCGACCATTTGACAAAATGTCTGTCTTGTCACAGAACACCAAGTTAGGCACAAAATAACTATTCCTATATTTACTGCTGAACCCGGTTCAGCGCTGCTGATAGTCAAACGTATGTCGGGGCTGACATCCAACCAATTTCGGCGCTTGTTCGTAAAATTATCAGAAGGCCGACAACCGCTAGTCGCACAGAAATGTCGATGAAAACAAAGCTAGGTTTTTAGAAATTACTACTCGCTAAGTACTAATTTCTAAAAAATCGGGAAAAAGATTGCCTTTCGACTATAAACATCTTTAAGATTAATTTCCTGTATCAATTGTATTTTTCAAGTTAGTATAATTTTGCATTTGAATCACTTCTTCTTTAACCCTTGCAGATTAAGATTTAATTTATAAAGCTGTGCGAAAACATCGGATTATAGGATAGTTTCGCGGACCACCGCTTAAGAACCAATGCATTACAGGAACGGAGGTTTTCAGGAACGTATAGCTCCGTCTTTCGCGACAAAACAATTTCGGTACTTACGTATAATCTCCGAGTCGTTGGTAGACGTCAGCGGCAGTACCCGGTTCCCCGGCCTTCACTAACGCCTCAGCCACGTAACGAAGCGAACTGCTCGAACCCTTGTCTAGCTTTCGCGCCAACTCTATCAACCTGGAACATTACAGCAATTCATTTGAACATAACATAACATCACGATTTTGAAGAAGAAATATATGTTGCAGATAATGGAATGTGAAATGAATGAATGCCTTTACATACTCGAAATTTGTAAATTTGTACGAAAAAATCCGCAATTCTATACCAAAAAAGGAGATATCCAAACTAAAATTACACTCAGAAATGAAAGCAGATTAAACATACCCACTTCACGATTAAAAATGCATTCTTCTAGTACATATGTTATGTCCATTAAAATATACAATAAGTTACCGTTATACATAAAAAATATAAATCAAAATAATATCTTTATAAATAAATTAAAACAATTTCTAATAACCAAAAGTTACTACACTATTGACGAATACTTTAGCGATAAAATTCAACAACAATAAAAACTATTTTGACATAATACCTTAAACATAATATTTAAAAACATATTTTAATATTGTTAATTCAAAATGAATGATAAAAAATTCTACAAGACGCAATAAAATTGTAAATATATAGGTTATTAAAATTTAAAGTTAATAATGTAATTCATGCAATATGTAGGTATAAACACTAATAATATTATTTTAGATAAATATTTATATAAAAAGCGCCTTCATCCTCTCTCCTATTAATAATAAACTTTGCTGTGCCCGACAGGGTCCATAATTGATTCGATGTTTTAACATACCAACTGTTATGTATACACATTATGGAATGCAATAAAGTATTGAGTATTGAGTATTGAAATGTTGGCACCGAAACGATAATCGTTAATCGGTATTTTTAATTTGGTACCATTTATTTTCTTTGTCTTTAACACGGTCTGAAAGTCTGACACCAAGAATAAAGCGCTCCTTTTTTAGCTGCCAAACCTCAATAAAAAAACCTTGTTTCAACCAGATTCAGCTGATTGAAGGGTTTTAAGCACACTGGTAGGACAACATTCAAAATTCAAAGCATTTATTTCAAATAAACCATTTACAGGTACTTTTGGACAGTCAAGGTCGGTCAGTCAAAAACATGAAGCTACAGAAGCAACAAGGATAATGTAACCAGGATTTTTATAAAACATGTTTCTTGCACGCGCAAAAAAAAACGGACATTACATGTTTTACAAAAATCCTGGTTACTTAACCCTTGTTGCTTATGTATGCCAGAACAATGAAGAGAAAGAAGTACAGTAAGGATGTGTACTAACATGTCTCTCCGGCCGGTCTCCGCCATCAGCTCGGCCGCTCGCTTGACGTCGCCCGCGGCGAGGTACATCTCCGCGGCCGCGCGGGGCTCGTTCACATGCCGCGCCCACTCTGCTCGACGGCGAGCTAACGCTGCTAGGCCTTCGCCCTCGGCTACGTACTCCTGAAAAACAATGGAAAGAATAGGTTATAAAATAAAGTAAAACATTTCTTTTGAGTATCGTAATTTCTAGGTCCTAGGATGTTGAGGACAGTCGCTTCATGAAAAATAATGTTTACTGCATCCGGTAAGACTGGAAGTCGGACCTAACATACTTGGGAAAAGGTTGGATTGATCTAACTGAGTAAGACATTGAGACGTGCAGAACTTGTCTAAGGACATGACAGGTAAACAGTGGCGTAGCGTGGATATCAGCCGCTCGGGGCGCGCTCACTGTTTCAGTATCTCTGTAGCAGTATAATTATTCAATAAAATGCCGAGTAATAAAAAGAAGCGAATATGTCAAAGGAACCTAAATACAATATTTCAACTGCCTAGGAGCGGGACATTCGGTATTCAAGTGCCGTATAACAATGTCTTGCCGCTCCTGCATGATACGACATCAGATACTTTTACATCAGTCAATATGTATGAAGCGGCTTCAAATGTTGATACCAAGCAACCGACTTCATCCAGACAAGCAGATGCAGAGGTAGAAGAGAAGAAAATCTCTTGGCTACAGCAGTAGTAATTTTAGAGTGAACATGCACACACTCTGTTCTCAGAGCGCAGTAAACTCAGGCCCTCAAACATTATTTATAAGGTAGAAGGCAACTCATACTCAGATTCAGGACCTATAAAAATCATCACTAAATTTTATTGTCTCCGGAAGGGAATCCAAGAAAGTCAGAATCAAGCATGAAGTCAATTTGCAAGTATTGTCACGATGGTGGAAACAAATCCACTTACCTATCAGAGCCTAAGTGAGGTCCAAGGACTTGACCTCAAATGAACACGACGATGGGGACTACTTACCCGCATCTAGCAAACCTCCAACTAGCAGATTCAAGTTTTATTATGTATCAGGATCTATTGATCTGTTGTTGAGTGTAAACGAATACACCTCAATTCTCAAGCAAGGACTTATTAAAGGTCCACCTAATACACAATGCGCCCAAAGTACCTTACGTGCCAAAAATCGTCATGAGTGAAAGACAATTGAACCTGAAGACTACAAATACTAACTAATCTTAACATCGTAAACCGAGGCTCGGAAGCCACTTGGGTCACGGCCAGGGGACAAACCATCACCTACAGGAAATGCGACAACCATTATCCCAGATTGGCGCGTATCCGAAGAACTCTGATCCGACCTTAGGAGGGTTCGCTTTCCACAAGTAACCAACACAAAAAAGCACAAATCCACGCCGTACTAACGTACTTGAATTTAAACGCCTCCTAGGTTCTCTGCTAGCTAGGCATCAAATGCACCTAACTCCAATAACAGAACCCATAGAGCTAGAAAACACTTAACCACTAACCGAATACATAAAATAGCATCATCTTCATCATCATCCATACATATTGCAAACTTAGGACATCACACGCTAAGGGTAAGGGAAACCCCTGGTCGAATATTGAACTTCGCACACTCAGAAATAAATTTCCCAAACAATTAAATAGAGCAAAAAACGACTGGGAAAAATACAAAAAAACACAAAACACTTTTAAGAAACAAATCAGATCCGCTAGGAAAACTGCCTGGCGAAAAAGTTCTGTGAATAAGAAAGATCCTATCCTATATAACAGAAAGAAGCAGATAATTCATACGCAAACAGCCCATGACGCCAGTAAGGTCCTTTTGGAAATGCACTTCCCAGAATGTAACCTTCTCGAGTACAGGAAGTGAGCGGGCGAATCGGGATGGACCCCAACTGACCAAGACTGGTCAAGAGCCCGCAACATATTAAAACTAGATCGAATAACATGGGCTATAAAGACCTTCCAAAGATATAAATCCGCTGGACTAGGTATTTTCCCATCCCTGCTACTATGGGCACAGAGCGTCCTAACACCATGGTTGCTGGAAATCTACTGAGCCTGCATAGCGCACAGTGAAAGTCATTTTCATCCGCCAAACCAGGAAAAACAAACTACACACAACCCAAAGCATACAGACCAATAAGCCTGCATGACATCCTTTCTACTAAATACCCTGGAGATCCTTTGTGACATATATATTCGGGATGGACCTTTTCACGAAAAACCACACCACAGACGACAACAACACGCCTACTCCACGGAGAAATTAACAGTTTGTGCCCTACACAGCGTGGTCTCAAAGATTGACTGTGCGATAAATCACAAATGCTCCTCACTAGCTGTTTTCCTTGACATCGAGGGCGCCTTTGACAAAACCATGTTTCAGAGCATCAGCACAGATCTCGAAAGGCATGGTGCGGTATCGACCCTGAGCGGCTGGAAAACATGCTTAAGCTGAGAGCTGTACAAGTTGCCATAAAAAACACAACAAGGCAAATATCGTAGCAAAGCGCCTCCATAGGGGCGTCCTTTCGCCACTCCTATGGCACCTCGTCCCGACCCCATAGTAAGACTCCCCTTTACCAAGCTGCGCACAAGCACACGCGGCTAAAATAACACACCCACACACAAACATAAATCTGGTAGGCTTCGACACCAGGCTGAAAGCAGACCAAAGAGGCTATGCCATCCCTGAACAGGAAACTAACCAAGCGCGTGCTTCAACTGTACAGAGCCAGCCTACGAATGGTGACGGGGATCATCACCGGGCACTGCTCACTGAACAAACCTTACACACGATAGTTATAATGGACAGTCCTCTGTGCAGAGCATGTGTGAAGGAAGAGTAAACTGTAGCACACGTGCTCCTTTAGTGCACAGGCAACACCAAAACACGAAAGCAAACAATAGGAACATGGAATTCTCTTACAGACGTCCTGAATAAACTGGGTGGCCTAATCTGTTTCTGGGCGGAGGTAAGCTGACTGACTTATATTGGACGTGGAGTTGCGGACACCAGCCCGACCTACATACATCCACAAAAGTTGTTTGCGCGAACGAAGGACGAATAGGGAAGAACCGGAGAACGCGTAGAGAAAAATAGGAAAAACTAACCGGAAAAAACTTAGTTTGGACAGGGCAGGCGTCTGTCTAGTCAGCTAGCATAACATAAACCTCCTCATTAAACTTACTTGCGCCTTGTTGAACATCCTTAGGTCAACATACAGATTCAATGCCCTCTCGTCCCGGCCCACGCTTCGGTACGACCGCGCTGCATCGGCGTACCGGCCCCGGTACGCCAGTATCTCGCCTAGGACAACAGCGTGTTTCTCACCGGCCTCGAAGCGCTCCTGTAAGTCAAAAAGGGTTTTTTTAAATAATGAAAAACTGTATTTATTCTGCAGAAAAGAGCCATCAGAGCCATATACACTTCTGGACACATCTATTGGCCCACCTTGTATTTTCAGTTTCGTTTGGTCCTAGC
>NDFZ01003985.1:0-42927 GCA_002192655.3 Mamestra configurata
CGTGTAGTGTGGCGGGTGAGGCAACAGACAAGCTACTAGCACAGATCTGTGTGTCTCTGCTATATTTCGGAGCCAGCCGCAGACATGTTCGCATTTCAGTTTCTCTACTGTGTTAGCTGTTTCCCCTGAAATAGATTTTTTGCCAGAATTATCCGAGTTAGAGAAAACCAGGGGATTTTTAAAAATCGTCGGGCGTGTGGTTTGCCTCTATCCCCACGATTGTGACGTGCCCAGGGCAACTGTACTTAGTCCATAAAATGAAACGTCAAGATTTATTAACATTTTACACACAGTTTAGAGTTGAGAACAATATTTTACTAATTGATTGCTACTTTGTAAAAGTTGATTAGAATATGAGCTTTGCAATTTATATATATAAATTGCAAAATATAATACTTCTTTTAAAACGTAAGTTTACTTACAATCCTACAAACTTACCAGTATAAGAGAAGGAAGTGACATGGAACCAGTGGAACAGCACAGAAAGCAGTCTGCCCAGGATCTCGTCAGGAGTGTCAGGGTTAGGAGTACACAGGCCCACCATCAGCCATACTCCGTATCTACAGAATATTAAATAATACATTTTTGCTATCTTTTAAAAATAATGTAGCAGCAAAGGTATTAATAGTTCATAAACTAGTTCTAAGTTTTATAATACTTTAAGAGGCATATTGCATTGGACTATTCTGCACAGCAGCAATCTGGTTCTCATACACTGGAACAATCATGGTGCGCGAAGTCATAATACGACCCCTGGTTTTACTCCCAGGTCTTACCTTCCCAGCAACTGTCGATCTTCAACTGAGATGGGATCAGGTAAGTCTACGCTGAGCGGGGGCTTCAGTTGTTCAGTCGAACTGTCAGGGTCTTCCATGTTGATCGGCTTTGCTTCTTTTAGGAGACTGTTCAAGAAAATTAGAATTTTAGTCTTTTATCATTACTATTTATTATTTATATGATTTTGAGGGTGTCCTCCTGTGTCTATCTTTCTGTCAGGCTGGCAAAGCCACCCGCCACGTTTTTGTTTCTTTTTACCTCCAAATATCTCGGCAACGTGACACTTTAGGGCACCATATTGCAAACAATTTTTGTTTGTTTAAGTATCTTCTACCCATATATATATACCTGTTTCATTGTGGGCCGCGAATATGAAAAAGAAACAAAATGGTGGCAGGTTTCTTTGCCAGCTCCCACACTGAAATATTCGAACCGCTTTCAACTAAATTTGTCCAGTAGATTCGGAAGAAAATGGTTCTGACAGCTTGACAGAAAGATAGACAAAGGGCTGAGGGTTTACATTTTGACGTTTACGAAGATTTAAAATCTCGCTCTGCGGTCACTAGTTCAAATAACGGCACAAACATTTAGTTACCTAATAATAGCTTCGACGAGGTTTGTCTGCATATCACTATCCATCTGCCACGCGAGCGGCAAGCGAGTGTGCACCACGTGGTCTCCGCCGCGCCGGCTGTTGTGGCGGTTGCCGTGGCACTGCTGGCAGTACCTGGACATTACAATATCCGGAGTTGAGAGTCCGGAGACACGCCACAATTGCGGCGGTAACAATTTTATAATTCTTTTATATTTAATTTACTTTGCTGAAATGGTAAAAGAATTATAAAAATTCTATCGACACGTATTCTAAAAAATTTCAACCATATCCGTAGAGGTGGGTAATTTAATTGGGGAACTGGCTTTACCTGATAGGGTGGTTGCCATTGTAGCTGGCACACTCGTTGGAGAAGCAGATCGAGTAGGCGGCCTTGTCAGTCGAGCGACAGTTCTAAAATAACATTTTTATTAATATATTAAACGAAGATGGTACATCTATCTAGGTATCATCAATATTGGAAGAAAAATTAACTGTAGATTTACCTTATTCTCGCACACCATCGAGACCTGTTGTTGAGGATGCAGGATGTCAAAGAAGCGTTGATTCGGATGCTCTCTGAAAATTTAACGAGATAAATATTTGATTGGTTTGATTAAATTAAAGAAAAGGATGTTTTATCCTAAGACAGGAATTCGATCCGTTTTTTCTCTGAGATTGATATACACTAAACACACTACACACTACATTTCTCTGAATAAAAGGCGAACGCTCCTGTGCTTTAGTCTGGTAAATACCTGTGTATCTCATTGGCGCACTCGATGCATAGGTAGAGCGGCGGCGGGCTGTCGGACGCGAAGGTGACGCTGATGCAGTGGTCGTAGCACACCTTGGCCGCCTCGGCTGAGCCCGCGTTGGGACACATGTCGCGCTGGCACAAGAACGGCACCAGGTCATCTGGAATGAGGAATGCCCCTTGCATTACTACTGTTTAGGAAAATTTAGAAATATATTGATTGTGGTATTGCAACTCGGTTTTAAATAGATATAACAGAGATGGTGCATTCCTCTCTGTATCATCAGCCATGATATTAGAACTACTGTGGGGTACACACAAACAAGCGGCTTCAGAGTGAATTTCAGGAAAAGTTTCTAACCATTCACATACATTAGACTTCTGGCGTAATTAATAACCGATGTAAGGTCGTTGACTACTATTAAAACAGAAGTGGTCTCAGGATTGATCCTTGATTGACTCCTGTGCGTATGATAAGGCTTGGATTCATAAAGGTTCATTCTAACTAATTCCTGACTATGGCGAAGATAGTCATCGAGGAGCCGCTGGCGACTTGGTGGAAAACCGATAGCACATAGCTCCGCAAACATAATTTCATTATTGACCCTATCAAACGCTTTCCGGGAGTCAAGGTACAAGACTTAAACGTGGCCTCTATGTTCGTAACATTTAGATATGTAGTCTACTAAGGTATAATGTGATGAAAGATACTCACTAGAGAACTTGCACAGCAGTCCCTTCCTGTCGAACAGCTTTGCGTCGAATGGCGGCCAGTAGTAGAACAGCAGCTTGGCAGCAGACAGCCTGGCGCCCCAGGTTCCGTATGCTATGACGCAAAGGATGTCTTTTACGACGGACTGCTTCATCGACATCAGACATTCGAGCAGTTGGCAGTGGTGGGCTGGAAGAGACACAAGTAGAATCATGAGCTTCAACCTTGCTGTTGGAGGAACCTAGGATAAAAATAAGACGCAAAAGACGGGAGTAAGTCAGTTGGTTAGTTAATAGCGTCTTTATATTAGGCAGTAAAATGCTTCTCTCTCTTTAAATAGAATAACATAGAATAGAATAAACTTATATACGACGATGGTTTTATTTCCAAATTTTGCAGATTTTGTGTGTCCTTATTTTAGTTAAAGAGTCGCAATTTTGTTTTGGATAGTTATTAAGGCCAGGACTATTGTATTTATTTCAGTAATTTAAAGAACAATGTCCACTCGGCCTGCTTGGAGTAAAATCTAACAAAACGTAACTTGTTAAAACATAATGTCGTTTCATTCGCCTTTAAAAATATAAGTAAGTACGGCTTTCATTATCATTTCACAACATATTATACAACAAAGTCGCTTCCCGCTGTCTGTCTGCCCTATGTATGCTTAGATCTTTAAAACTACGCAACGGATTTTGATGCGGTTTATAGATAGAGTGATTCAAGAGGAAGGTTTATATGTATAATACATGCATACTATAGTAGAGAAACACTGATAATTTTAGAGGTTTCTAATGTGATGTCGTAAACAAACAATTTTTTGCTCTTACATTGCAAACGCTGGCTGAACCATACGAGATAAATCAAAATAATGTACAACAGCATTGTACACCTTAAAAAGGTCTACAGAAAAATCCGTGATGGTGAATCTCTTAAGGATAATATACTATTTCCATTTTAAGTGAGGGACTTTATTCATTTCATGCACATTATTTTACTCTTTTACACCATATAATTTAAACGAATATTTATTTAAACTTTATGGACAATACTGGTACATGGGCGAATATCTTAGGAGTAATCGCATGCAGGATCGGACTTGTGCTTTGTAAAGGGTTAAAAGTTGTCCAGGCGTGAAGTATCGCTTCACTCTATTTAGGATGCCAAGCTTTTTGGCCGCAGTTTGGGCTTTGTGCTCAATGGTGGCACCGAAGTTCAGACTGGGTGTCAGCTCCATGCCTAGGAGCTTGAGCCGATCGGTTACAGGGATAGATGTACCCCGGAAAGTAGGAGTTAGGTCGAAACGACTCCTTTTTGCGGTAAAATGACACGCTTGGTTTGTTGGCGTTAAAAGAGACCAGATTGTCATCACCCCACTAGGAGACAAGACTTAAGGTCAAATTTGTCCGCTCTACCATGGCCTCTCTCAAGGGACGAACTTCTTCCCCGCTGGATTTTGCGCTGGTCAAGTATCTCTCTGAAACCGAACTGACATCTGCATACCCAACAATACCAGGCTGAAGCAGGTCATTGATGTGCAGCAGGAAAAGAGTTGCAGAGAGAACAGACCACTGAGGAACTCCGGCATCAATAGCCATGACGTCAGAAGAGCAGCCGTTAACGACTACTCGGATCGACCGTTCGCTAAGGAAGTTTGATATCCAGCTAAAAAAAATCAGCTGGGATGCCATAAGCAGGAAGCTAAGCAAATGCTTCGCCGTGTTTCTCGATGGCTTCGCCCCAGCAGTGCATGACATCCACAAGGAGATCGCCAGTTGACCGTCCTCGGCGAAAGCCATATTGACGGTCACTGAGAAGATCATTGTCTTCAAGGTAGGTCAGCAACTTACTGTTTAGTACCCTTTCCATAACCATGCACAGAATGGAGGTAATGGCAATCGGTCGATAATGAGCAGGGTCTGCACGGTCGCCCTTTTTTGGCACAGGTTTTACATTCGCAAGCTTCCAGGATTTGGCACCGTTCTTTTTTCAAGGGAGAGGCGGAACAAGCATGTCAACACTGGAGGCAGTCAAAGTCAAAGTCAAAGTCAATGCATTTATTTCAACTAGACCATTAAAAGGCACTTTTGAACGTCAAATTTACAGTTTAAAATTAAAATATAAGTGACTCTAGTTGTCCATTCGCAAAAAGTAGATTCTTATGGAGAAGAACGGACAAGAAACTCCATAGTTACTNCAACAATACCAGGCTGAAGCAGGTCATTGATGTGCAGCAGGAAAAGAGTTGCAGAGAGAACAGACCCCTGAGGAACTCCGGCATTAATAGCCATGAGGTCAGAGAAGCAGCCGTCAACGACTACTCGGATCGACCGTTCACTAAGGAAGTCTGATATCCAGCTACAAAAATCAGCTGGGATGCCATAAGCAGGAAGCTTGCTGAGTAGACTTGCGTGCCACACCCTATCAAAGGCCTTCGAGATATCGAGCGATACAGCAAGTGCTTCGCCGTGTTTCTCGATGGCTTCGCCCCAACAGTGCGTGACATACACAAGAAGATCGCCAGTTGACCGTCCCCGGCGAAAGCCATATTGACGGTCACTGAGGAGATCATTGTCTTCAAGGTAGGTCAGCAACTTACTGTTCAGTACCCTTTCCATAACCTTGCACAGAATGGAGGTAATGGCGATCGGTCGATAATGAGCAGGGTCTGCACGGTCGCCTTTTTTTGGCACAGGTTGTACATTCGCAAGCTTCCAGGATTTTGGCACCGTTCTTTTTTCAAGAGAGAGGCGGAACAAGCGTGTCAACACAGGAGACAGTTCAGGTGCACACTGCCTCAAGACTGTCGCTGGAATGCCGTCAGGCCCGCTGGCCTTGTTCACGTCTAGACTGCACAATACTCTTCGGACCTCTTTAATGTGAACTGCAATCTTCAGCATCGAAGAGTCACAACGAGGTACAGTTGGTGGTTGCTTGGAGCCAATTCACGTGAATTGCTAGCAAAGAGAAATGCAAATAAATTTGCTTTCTCACTTGCAGAGTGAGCCAGCGACCCATCAGGTTTCAGCATTGGTGGTAAAGTGGGCCGACAAAAGTTCGTTTCAAGCGCTTTCGAAAGGGACCAGAACTGTTTACTACCCGGAGGGTGAATTTACCACGAAGTAACATCAAATTCTATTAGTGGCTCAGTTTATTATGATAATCAACGTGAATTTATAAGGTTCGCATTGCCACAATTTGATTAAGAAATAAAATCATCGTAGACTTTAGAAAAAGTATGGACTTCTCTAGTAACGTGAATAATTAAGAATGCGTTCGAAATTAGATATTTTATACTGCGTTCTGATAAATCAAGCAGTATTTTTTTTACGATTTATTATGTTTTCCCAGCTTTAAAAAATAAACGAAGAAATCTTATAATTACATTAACAATGCACTACATATTGGTGACAGTTTCATCTCGGTACCAATTTCTGTTTTTTTCTAGTCCAAGGTGGCCATTGTTCTTTTTGTGAACGAAATGCGATTTGCTAATAAAGCTGTTGGAGGGAAGAGCATTATTTGCTAATCCTCCATTTAATCAGAGATCGGAATAGGTAGACTATATTTACCAAATACTCATGAAAGTAAGTAACATAGAGTTGATAATACCTCCTGTAAAACCCCGGAATCATAAATGGAATCATGACAGTTCATGTTCTTATAAACCCGGGATTAAAAAAAACATGAACTGGACTTTGAGTATAGTTACAAATTATTGATTGAAAGAATCAAAAGAAGAAAGAGTTGTGCAAAAACAAAGCTATTTAATTTAAAAGTTTTAGTATACCTACTAAAACTTTTAAATAACGGAACTCTAAAAACATAATAAGATTCTTCAATATAATAATTTTGTTCAAATGTCTTCAAAACGTAATAGGTAATTTGCAATTTCTTAAATCCCGGGATACAATCGTAATGTTTATGATTTTAGAGGAAGTATTATCAACTCTATGTTACTTACTTCCACGAAAATAAGGTAAATATAGTCTACCTATTCCGAACTTTTTCTAGACAGTTAATCAAAAATCGCTTTCGATTAATTGCCCAGAAAAAGTTCGTCCCAAACTTCCACTTAACCTCTAAATTCAACAGATTCCACAAATCCTATTTTATATGGTGTTTTCTAAAGGTAAGCCCCTTTAGACGGTGGTTTATTATATACACTAAAAGCAAATGTTTATTTTTATGCTCATAAAATACTTAAAAATATTGCGAAAATTTGATAAAAACACGACCCAAAGGTATCGTAATTTTAGGCTATAAAATGTAAAGATTTGGCAAATGATATTAACCCATGGGCGTGCTTACCTTAAAGACAACCAGGCAAAGCCTACCCTACCAGAACAACGGATAAATAAAACAAATGCATTTATTTTTACTCCTAGTAAAATGTATAAGCATTTTGCAACTTGTCGCGCCTGTGTGACGTAGCTCACACTATTAATGTACTACGAGACGCTCCTTACTTAGGCAGGAATTGGTATAGCCTATTTTTCATTCATAAAATTATGCGTGTGTGTTCATATTTTCGTGTGTATGAACGGCACACATGTCTATGTAAACATGGGCGTTTCTTAGGCCCGAAGGAGCCGGCCACCGCATGTCGTGATTGGCTACGCCACAAAGTTTAAATGAATTTAAAGAGAAGCGCTTAGCAGTGTGTGTTGCCAATTATACAAACAGTTACCCACAGAAACAACAATTTCCCTAATAACTAATAAAGACAGTTGAAAAAAAAGGGAAAATGTAAAGAATAGCAACAGCCCTCTAAAAATAATTAAAAACTACAGGAATTTTATTAGTCTTCTCAATTAGGAAAATAAGTATTTAGTATCGGCAACCCCATGTTTTACTGTCAGTAGTGTCAGTATAGATTATTAGTATAATCCGGAAAATTTTGTAAAATGCCATTCTTAAAGATGACGATAGGACAATGATGGTAATTTAATTTGGAAGTGTTTTTATCGAGACATTTTAAATGATTATTTTTTGAGAAGCCATTTATTGTTTCATGTGACTATTTGCATCGTCAGAATATCGTGATTTGGATCTTTCTTGAAATCTGAAGTAATCTGGTGAGTTTTTGAAATCATAAGTTTTGAAGTGGACGAAAATTCACATCGTCAGTATCGTGATTTCAACCCTGAATAATGTGGAGATTTTTTTTTTACTAAAATTGTTTTTAAGTTCAATTAATAAAACTCAGGTTTGAAAAAAATTGTGACCATTCAATTGTTTTTCTAAGTATTTTCTTCAGTTTCAGTCAAGTTGGAAAACAATAATAATGTTACGGTAAGTGTGATTAATTGAAAATTATTAACATTTACCGAACATTATAAATAATTACAGAAAGTCGAGGTAATGGTAATGTAACCTTAGTCACGAAAAATTAAAAAAATCGAAAATGAAAACCAAAGCGTCTTTTTGAAATGGAAGATCTACTTAGTGCGAAAACCAGACATCATAAACCTAATTTACGGGGGAGGAAAGATCCCCCACCCCCTATGCCACTCAACGTGGTCGTTGGACTATTTCTGGATGGTTTAAAAAGAATAACCACGAAGGTGATGATCGCCTTCTAACCTCACCTATCCGAGTTGAGGTGCTTTAAGTCCCAATACTATTTAACAGCTTCAGCGATCTAGTTGATGTGTATTTTGACTCGTTTAGCAGGTTCCACAGAGTTACCATTAACAATGTTTAGAATTTGAATTAAGATTTTTTAAAACTAACCTTAGTAAATAGAAAATCATTATTTATTAAAACATTTGTACAGTATATACAATTGTTGGTTAGCCAATTATAAATAAATAAAATAAATAAATAAATACTGGACAAATAACTTCTAGTTTTCTTTTATTACTTTTACCGGCGAAGTAGTGAACTATTAATAATAACTGCTAAAAGTGATGAGTTTCAATTGTATATTCCCAATTACGAAATCATGAGGTAATTATTAATCATATTCACCATACCAATAACACACGTTAAAATTCAACTTTCCAATTTTAAAGCAAGTGTACATCGTACCAGCGGATACTTTTTTTTTAAATTAATTGAAAAGATATCACAAGAGTTTTAAAGTTGAAGAAATCTATTAAAAACAACCCTAACCCTACAATTACTCAAGCGTAGCATTAATAAAACACTAAGTCAGTACATGTGAACAAGCAGAAACCGACCCCAACTTCAGTACAATAAAGCCACAATACCATTGCACGAATCAGCTACTTAAGTCCTCGATGGGTGAACAAACTCATAAATCATTTTTACAGGCGCTCCTGTCACCGTTAGATGGCGCTAAAAGCAACACAGTGCCACATTGCGGCAGAGCATCACTAGTAGCGCCATCTACTGAACGTTACAACAACTCCCATACCAGTTAAATAAAATATATTAAACCGTAAACTAGATGGCGTTATGAAGCAATACGGCACTGTATTTCTAGTGGTTGCGGTGAATACTTACATCTGGTACACAAAATGTCTTCTGGCTTCAAGCTTCAAACAAAGTGAAGTCTTAGCGCGGTGGCGACGGCGGACGCGAAATATGAAACGTAAGAAATCGCTACTTGCGTCCATAGTGGCGGACGGGACGTACTACGGCCGCGGCACCGAACTTCAATGCGCGTATAAAACCCGTTTCGTTATGTAAGTACTCGTTTTTAAAACTATACTTTTGTGGCACTACACTATCTGGTTTAGTGATTTTGGATTATTCAAATTATAGTGAAATGTCCGCCGTATTCTTTCGAAGATTATTTCAGGATACTGTTGCTGTATCGCATAAATCAATAAATCACCGCTCCTTTTTCTATTTATTATTATTTATGTTTATTTCGTGCACTGTCTTGAGTATTTAACACTTTTAACGCATAATTAGGCAGCCTAAAAACGCCATCGAACATTCGTCCTTTGTTTGTTGTAACCTTTTTGTCATTGGACAAAACAACGAAACGCGCCTATCCGCTACAACAACTCGCGAGGCACTGCAGATGAACTGCGGCACGCAGTCCGGCCCGCAACCCCTCCCTCACCCACCCGCGGACGTCCCACGTTCTCTCTGCACCAAAGGACAGACACGGGACGTCACGATCAATACATGCACCGCAATAAAATACTGCATTACTAGCAGCGCCATCTATTGGGTCTTCCAGAGACTCGTATATCAGTACGAAACTAAGTGCTTGCCAGTTCAACTAGATGGCGCCACTACTGCAATGTGGCACTACTATGTAGTAACGCCAACTACTGAACCTACTAAAGCCCTATATACGAGCAATTCCAATTTCCGAATTGGGCTCTGTACAAATGACAAAAATTGAGTTTTTTTTTTAATTTTAAGCTAACTATAACGATCTTCATGGCAAAATAAACATTTGTATGCTATTTTAATTTAATCTGGATATTATATTCAATAGATAGACGAATCGAATGGAGAAAAAAAGTTTACGAGTGATGGTTATACAAACTCTACTTGTATAATGTTAAGACTGATAATTAAATTTAAAGGACAATGGGAACTTTTATACGGCCTCCGTACCCAGAGCTGTAACAAGTTTTGAAATATGTTATTTGAAAGGCCATTAGGTAAGCTTCATTTTGTTATGTATATGAAACCAACAGTCAAACACATATAGGGAAATAATTATGAGTTTTTTTATGAAAGTTGAATATCACCTATGTTGACGATGTTTTTCATTTCGGTTTTAAGAATTTGATTATTCTTAAGAATATTAGTTATTATTCACTTATAGAGAAACAACAAAATAAATATCTTAAATCTGTGTCCAGGTATGTGCATGTTACAATAAAGACTGTGCTAAATACTTTCTTAGCTTTACTTTAAAAACATTAACAGATTTTGACATTTTTAATTCAGTTGGTAAGTTATTATCTTGCCCCTTCAAATCTTATGTTATGCCTACCGTAGTTAGTTCTGGCACTAGGGACCTCTAGATTTTAATTTTACTACTTCTCGTGTTATATTTGTATATTTTCTTCTTAAATGATATCTGAGATCGTGCCAATTTCAGTAACATTATTTACATAAATTAAGAAGAGTAAAGGTCCTAAAATTGAGCCCTGTGGTATTCCGCAAACAATTTTAGGTAACTGACTTTAATACAGTTCCATTTTAACCATTTGAAATATGTTTGAGATATATGACTCAAATATGTTATAGGCTAAACCACATTTTCCGATTGCTTTTAGTTTACGTAATAGTACAGAATGACTAATTGTGTCGAAAGCCTTTTTAAAATCAATAAATACTCCTAAGGCTATTTTTATCTATCTATGTTGTGATATATATGTAGTGATATATGTAGATCTAGTGTAGCATTTAGGGTATTTGATTTAGGGCGAAATCCGTATTGGGAGTCATTTTTAAATAGTTATTATCATTCGGATATTTGGTTAAACGTGTATTCTTTCAAAAATCTTTGACAACACTGGTAGCACTGACACAGGTCGGTGGTTATTTTGGTCTGTCTTATTGACGTGTAAAAGTGTTATGTTTAACCTAATTGCAAAATAAATATAATTTATTCACCACTTTTGTAAAATGGCGTAACTTTCAACGAATCTGGGAAAGTACCATTTTGCAAGCACATATTGATGCAGTGTGTGAGATTTTCGACGGTGAGATTCTTAACACATTTAATGGCCTTTGTTGTTATACCATCTATAAATATAATGTATCAATGATTTCTGATATTTCTGTTTGCGTTCAAGGTGGCAATGATGCAAGGGTGTTGCCTTTAAGAGTGTGACTGTGATGTGGATCAGTATTTTCGTTTTGTTGTATGATGATTTTACTCGCCAATACTGACTGAATAAATGAAAAGAAGTCATTGAAAGCATCACAAACGCTGGGTCCACCCGTTATTGGCTTATTATCAACCATACGTTTTGGAGGAGCACAACTTTATTTTATTTTATTACTAGCTAACATTTTCAACATTCCAACATTTCAACATTTTCTTAGGTTTATTTTTACATTTGCCAAATTCGATGTAATAGTATTTCTCCTTTTCTTCACTAATTATCTTATAGACCAAATTTTTCAAATTTTTTGTAGTATTTATTATTCTCATTTTCTGGATCGGATTTAAGTATTCCCCACAATATATTACGGAGTTGGATGCGTTTAATTATATCTTTATTTATCCAATCCTTTTGAGGGGTTTAGTATTTTATATTTAATTGTTTCGTTTATATCTTGTGCCAGTAGATTTTACTATAGTCATTCATTTTATTTAACAAGCTTGATTCCGATACACTTTCGTATAATCCCTTGTCGTTAAGAGCTTCATATTTTATTTTTTGTTTTGGTTGTTTTGGGTCGTATTTTTTAAAATTCAAAAAAATATTTGCTTGTGATCTGTTAACGATGAGTCGATTATTGCCATATGAAAACAGTTATTAGACATGTTTGAGCAGACATGGTCAATTATACTTTTAGCTTTTAGGGATTCACGGGTGCAGTATTTTTCATCTAATTTATTACTTAAGTAATACCAAGCTTCCATTATAACGCTATTATATTCCGACGTATGACGGTCACAACACAAAAGGTTAATATTAAAATCTCCTAAAACCATTGAGCGTTGCTTGTCTTCCAACTACGCGAATACCTGTCTAGGAAGTCTCTTGTATTCATTTTGGGCGAACTGTACACTGCACCGATATTTAACGCGTATTTTTCCACAGTAATCCATAAATAGTTATTGCCGTTCTCATGTGAATTAATAGTAGTGCTAAATTTGATGCTTTATGAATTAACCGCCGCCACCTCCAATCCTGTAAGTCCATATAATTAAATAAGGACTGGCAGGATTGGAGGTGGCGTTGCAGGAGTGGAGATGTGCGTGTAATTAAGTATTTGAAGTAGATCTGCCTCAAATTTCAATTTTATCTATGTCTGGGTTAAGATAATGATGTGAATAGTATAGGTAAAACTGTTTACTATGCACTTAAATTCATCAAACTTTCAAGGACTTTGTATGCTTCGTATTTTGCATAGAATATATTTAGCGATACCGGCGATACGCCATTCATATTATCATTTGTATTAGATATTAGATAGATTATATTTGCGGTTAAGTTGTTGGTATTACTAGATTGGAGTTTTTTGGATCATTCATCATTCCATGTCCATTACTTCGGTTTCCGTCCGTAACGTTTATAAGCTGATGACTTACTGCACGCGATTTTTTACTTTTTTTGTTGAGCTCTGTCTAAGTAAGCGCAGATACTTAGACGTACTAATCTGAAGTAACTTGGGTGGACAAAGACAGTGTCTGTCTTGGTGGTGGGGATTAAAATTAATGATCTGTTGTTCCGCACTTGAATTTCTTACTTATGTTAATTTAATTTAAGTAAGTAATTGTAATGTAATCTTAAAATATACATACATATATATTACTTTCAAAGTAGCCCAAAGGGCCCTGGCCCACTCTTCCTCATACATCCTTTTATTCGCACATGTTTTACATGGCGAATAACATCATTCACATCGGAAGCAGTGCTATGTAAGGATAGTTTTCTGCAGATTCCAGAGCAAAAACAAAACGAGCGTAAATTTCCAAGACAGCTGAAAAGATAGCCATTAACATGGTGGTAGTGTCAAGATATGCGAGAATGGGTGCATTTAGTCGAGACATTAAATATCTTTTCTGGCTGGTAAAAGGTCTCTGCCAACCATCGCTACCTCCACCGCCTTCTTATCATGCCAAGGACGTTGTACAACTGACGCCGGTGTCACCTTACTAAAAATATATCTTTAAGTGGGAAGAGGCACAAGATGCCATAGGCATCTTCTGCGACCTATCTAAGGCGTTTGATTGTGTAAATCACGAAACATTGCTCATGAAGCTCGAGCATTACGGACTAGGCAAAACAGCGTTAAACTTAATAAAATCTTATTTGAATGATAGACAGCAATTAGTTCAAATAAACGGTGTCAATTCGTCGGGATTAAACGTGAAAATGGGCGTCCCACAGGGCTCGATTTTAGGTCCCTCCTTATTTTTAGTTTACATTAATGATTTACCCCATTTATTGCAAAACAAACTAAACATGGTTTTGTTTGCCGACGATGCTTCTTTGATTTTTAAGATAAATAGAAGTAATCATCATCTTGACGACGTAAATAACGCTGTTCCAGAATTAATTTAGTTTTAAATGGGAGAAAAACTGGGTGCATAAGATTTGACTTACCAAATGTCAAAAGTAAGTAATTGTGACAGTGTTGAGCAAGGAGAAATTGAAATTCGTCGATAGAACAGTTTTCCTGGGGATAACGCTTGACTCTAGGCTACAATGGGGTCCTCATTTAACATCTCTTGCAGGACCAAGTTCAGCAGCATATGCTGTTAGAAAAATCCGCCAATTTATTTAGTTACTTTCATAGTATCATGTCTTACGGTATTTTACTTAGGGGACGGGCTGCAGACATCGAGTCTATTTTCATTCTGCAGAAAAGAGCTATAAGAGCCATATACAATCTCCGCCGGCACGATTCTCTAAGGGGTTGACTAAAGTAGCCTCATCTTTAATGGGATACTATTTAAAATGTTATTATAAGATACCTCCCAATATATTGGAACTGAATGAAACGATATTTAAATCTTGTGTAAAACGCACACTATGCAAGAAAGCATATTTTAAGTTGGGGGATTATATTGAGAATATGCTTGGCTCAATGCTGGTCCAGCTTCATAGCTACTAGGGCGACTAATATTTTAGCATTTACAAACAGTGTTGGACCCGCTGAAGATTGTAAGAACATTATATTTTCATTGTACAGACTCAATTTATTTAGCATAGTATAATTTCATGCATTAACGGCACATGTGTGAGTTCTGTGTACCTAAAACTACTTTTATTTTATTATTTTCTTTGACTTGAATGTGCCCTGGCGGTTGGAAGTGTCATGCTCACTCAAAAGTCTAGTTGATGGTGGCACATGTGTTGGATTACGCTACTCCGGGCGCTTTTACCGTGCATTTTTTTATATGTATGTTTAATTTCAACAAAAATTATGTAACCAAAACATTGTAAAACAAAATTGATTTAAAAGAGTGTCCGTGGAGTTTCTTGCACGTTCTTCTCCATACAGATCTACGCTTTGGAACGTGCAAATAGCTTCATCTCTTTTGACTGACCAACCTTGACAATTCAAAAGTGCCTGTAAATGGTTTAATTGCAATAAAAAATTGAGTTTGAAATTGAATTGCAACCAACTATAATTCATATTACTGAACACACGCTCTGGTCATGAATGGAAATTTGAAAAAAAAACACATATGGCCGTCGCGTAGGGCGTGTAATCGACGACTAATCCGTTCGGTGATATACACAACAAAATCGAAGTTACGTGACAGTTTAAATAAGTTTCCCTGCTTTGTTTGACTGTTGGTATCATACAATTAAATGAAGCTTTTAATTATGCCCTGTCAAATGTCATACCCCACAGCTTATTATAACTCCGGGTCTAAATCAATCAATCTTCTGTCATTCCGTAGACCTCACGCTACACTAGCGCCTCTAGCGGCGAATTCAAATGCAATAGCCCTCAGTGGACTTGGAGATTAAATGAGACATGAACTTATCTAGTAAGATAAGGTTCCAGAGCTATTAAGATGTGAAACTTATGAATTGTGTGGGAGAAGATCCAAAAGTTAAAGCAAGTATCCCTAACTTCAATACAATAAAGCCTCAAGAACCAGCTACTTAAGTCTTCGAAGGCGAACAAACTCATAAATCATTTATACAGTCGCTCATGTCACCATTACATGGCGGTAAAAGCAAACACTATCGCAGTGAGATAGCGCATCACTAGTAACGCATTATATTGAACGTAATAACAACTCGTACACCAGGGTGCCAATCCAATGTTCGCATTCACATGTCAGTCATCTGTCAAAATTGTATGGAAATTGAGGTTTTTTTGACGGATTGCGACTGAGATGCGGGTGCGACCGTTGCTTAAAAAATAGAGGAATTGGCCCTCAGTTAAATACCAAGTTTTCAAAGGTAAACTAGATTGTGTTATATAGCAATGCGGTACTGCATTTGTTGTAGTTGCGGTGAATACGTACATCGGGTACATAAAATAAATTCTGGGTTCTCCCTCTAGCTTCAAACAGGGTGAAGTCCTAGCGCAGTGGCGACGGCAACGCGAAATAATAAACGTAAGAAACCGACGCTTGCGTACATAGTGTCGGGCGGGACTTCATAGCGCGCAGTTCCTTCAAACGGTTTCAAGCGCGCAGTTCCTTCAAACGGTTTCAAGCGCTCGTTGCGGCCAAACTCTTAGCAGACAGACAGTCTTACCTAGCGCGTCACGGCGGGTATAACAAACCCAAGAAATATTCATCACACATAAAACTCGTTTCATGTCATGTGAGTACTCGTATATTTCTACTATAATTTTGCGAAAGTTTGTTTCTGGTTTGGTTATTTCGAATTTTACTTTATTGAACATATAGTAACATGTCCACACAGCCGTATTCTTTCGAAGATTTTTTTCAAGCTACAATTTCAGCTTCATATCGTACACATCAATAAATCACCACTACTTTCTCTATTTATGTTTAATTTGTGCACTGTCTCTAGCATTTTACACTTTTAAACGCAATATTGAGCTGTCTAACAACGGCATCGAATATTCGTCCATTGTTTGTTGGACAAAACAACGAAACGCGCCTATCCGCTACAACGACTCGCGAGGCACTGCAGATGAACTGCGGCACGCAGTCCCACTCGCAACCCTTCCCTCACCCGCCCGCGTACGTCCCACGTTCTCTCTGCACCAAAGGGCAACAAAGGGCGTCACAGATCAATACATACCGCAATGAAATACTGCATTACCAGTAGCGCCATCTATTGGTTCTTCCAACGACTCGTATTTCAGGACGAAACTAAGTGCTTACCAGTTCAACTAGATGGCACTACCACTGCAATGCGGCACTAATATTTAGTAACGCCAACTACTGAACTTACTAAAGCCCTAGATAGGTATTATGACGAGCAATTCCAATTTCCGGCTTGGACTCTGTACAAATGACAAAAATGTAGTTTTTCGAATATGTTAAGATAACTGTAAAGATCTTCATGGCAAAATGAGCATTTGTATTTTATTTTATCATTTGGATACTATATTCAAGAGATAGACGAATCCTAATAGACAAAAAAGGTTTAGAGTGATGGATATACAAACTTTACTTGTATATAAAGACAGATTATTAAATTTAAAGGAAAATGGGAACTTTTATACGGCCTCCGTACCCATAGCTGTAACATATGTTATTATATGGTAGTGACATATGTTATTTGAAAGGCCATAACTTAAGCTTCATTTTGTTATACATATATATGAAACCAACAGTCGAACCAGCAAACAAGTCTGCAATGCGGCAACAATATCTAGTAACGTCATTGAATGTACCTATTCAAGCCCTAGACAACGGAGAAATTCGGGGCTCTGTTAAAAAGGCAAAAATAAAATTTTTCGCTTTCCATAACGATGTACATAGAGTCATAAACTTTTGTAACTTTTTTAACACATTGACTGCTACGGGAAATATACATGCATTTATTTAATTTAATTTATTAATCTTTGCTTTGCGCACGGCACGGAGCGGATGTAGACTTTCTAAGCTTCCGAGCACGTGTAAAAGAGATAAGATATATTTCCGATGTTCTTGCTTCAAGTGTTTACAAGGAAAAAATGTACAGGAAGTATCATGTCGTAACGCACACAAATTAAATGATATTCCTCTGTTGCGATACGGGAACTATCTGGCCGTATTTCCGACCCTGTACCACATTAGCAGCATATGCGCGCGGCGGGATGTCGTTTGCTCTTGGGCTGGCCACACGAATAAAAAAATACAATTAAAAAATTATAATTTTTCATGTAAGTTTTATAAAGTTCCTATTATTTTTATTTATTATGCATGATACATGAAGTAAGAATAATTTAATGGTTTTTTGAACAGTTGTTCATATTTTTTTTAAGCATGTAATAAATAAAAATACCAAAAAAAAATCTTAATTTACTATTATTTTTGTTAAAGGAAAAGGTACTATTATTTTTTAATTATTTAGCATGATTTTGGAAATTCAAAAACCTGTACCTATGTAACGTTACATAGAACCCAGCGCGACTGTAGCTTTATACGACGTGAAACAGAATAAACGCAATACCTCTTAAGGGGTCATTGTAGTCGTCATTATGAACAACTTTTGATATGGAACCAACACTAAAATCGCGTAAAAATTATCGACGGCGCCATATATTTATGTGCGCATAACTCGACAAAATGTACTGAACAGCTGATTTTTTTTTTCGCGATTTCGGCTTTTATTCAAAGTCAAAGTCAAAGCATTTATTTCAAACAAACCATTAACAATTGTCAATTGTCAAAGTTAGTCCGTCAAAAACATGAAGCTATTTACACGTCCCAAAGCGTAGATCTCTATGGAGAAGAACGTGCAAGAAACAAATTAAGTGATATTCCTCTGTTGCGATACGGGAACTATCTGGCCGTATTTCCGACCCTGTACCACAATAGCAGCATGTGCGCGCGGCGGGCATTAGTTTCCTTTTGTGCTGGCAACACGAATCGAAAAATACAATTGAAATAATTCATTACAATTGTTATCTAAGTTTTCTTAAGTTCCTATTATTTTTATTTATTATGCATGATACGTGAAATAAGTATAAATAAGAGTTTTTTGAACAGTTGTACCTTTTACGTTATATTTCTATTTTATCTTTTTTGCGACTTATTTCCAAATTGTGCATAATTTTAAAAGACTCGAACCTACCGCTTCCACATTGCTTTTTGTCATTTCGTAGACCTCACGCTACACAAGCGCCTCTAGCGGCGAATTCAAATGCAATAGCCCTCAGTGGACTTAGAGATTAAATGAGGCATTAACTTATCTAGTTAGGTAAGGTTCCAGAGCTTTTGAGATGTGAAAGCAAGTGCTATTAATATTAAGCAAATAAAATTTAACACAATATCCCAAACAAGAAGTGCATACTTAAGCCAATCTGAATCGGGGTTGATTTAATTTGTTCCTATTTCTAGTATTAAAATTATGCCTATCACTAATCTTACTAAAAAGATGAAGACTTTTCCGAACATACATAATGTTTTCTTATATGTATTGACAAGGTACCGTTATGATGTTTATATCCTTAAACAGTTGCCTTAGGAATCGCGCCGACCAAGATGGTACATGGCTCTGATGGCTCTTTTCTGCAGAATAAATATAAACTCGATGTCTGCAGCTCGTCCCCATAATAAGATACCGTAAGACATTATACTATGAAAGTAACTAAAATCAATCAGCCTCGCGGTATCTATATCAGTAAATTGACAGATGTTTCTGATATACTGATGAACTTAGCCGTCCTGCAAGATATGTTAAATGAGGACCCCATTGTAGCCTTGAGTCAAGCGTGATCCCTAGGAAATTTGATTTTTTAAAAGATGGAGTAGATCATTAATGTGTACTAAAAAGAGAAAAAGACCCAATATTGAGCCTTGTGGAACCCTTATTTTGACATTTAAACCTCTTGAATTAACACCGTTTACTTGAACTTGCTGCTGTCTGTCATTTAAGTAAGACTACACTAAACTGAGTGCAAGTTTACCTAGTCCGTAATGTTCTAGCTTTAGGAGCAAGGTTTCGTGATTTACTCAATCAAATGCCTTGGAGAGGTCACCAAAGATTCCTTTGGCATCTTGCGCCTCTTCCCACGCTGAACGTGACACCAGCTTCAGTCGCACGACGACCTTTGGTAAAACCATACTGTTGATCGTGTAAGATTTTATTGATGTTAAGATGAATGAGCATTTGATTGAGCATTACTTTTTCAAACACTTTGCTGAAACCGCCAATACGGATACAGGTCAGGGGTATTAAAGCCAAGTATGGTGCTATGGTCTCAATTACGGACGTGCATACTTTGATAGACATTCCCCATAAGTCTTCGGTCAATTTGATTTTGATTTGCCGGAAAGCTTTTGTAACTGTCATAGGGTTGATATTTTTGAATTGGAATTCAACTGTACAACCTGGATCGTTTGCTCTTAATAAATTAAATGAGACCTTGGGTGAAGAATTTAAAGGTTCAGTAGTTCTTGATGGTATTTCGGTGAAAAAAATTACAAATTCTTGAGCTACTTCTAAATTAGAACTTTGTACTTTATTCCTACTTGTTTCATTATTGATAACTTTCCAAACTGTCTGTATTTTATTATCTGCCGATTTGATCTTGTTGCTAATGTACAGCGCTTTAGCTACCTAGTAAGTATCTCTGAAAACTTTATAATATTTGTTTAAATACTTATTAAAGGTTTCTGTGCTAATGAAAGGCTTAAGGCCATATAACTCATATAGTCTATCCCTACTTATCCTAATACATTTTTAGTCGCCCAGTCACTAAATATAAACTTAGGGAAAGTATTTTTAGACTTCTTTTCAAAAGTTGTATTGAATTCCTTTAGTACTACTGAAAAGAAATCATCATAAAATTTATTTGCATCCTCAATATTATGGCCAAGAACATTTAACTTATTTGTAAAGTACCATTTAATCTAGCTAGTTTGCCTGTTGTAATTGGCCTTTATTGTATTTGATTTTTTTGCAAGGCTGCTTTAAACTTATTATTTACCAATTGTCCGTTGTTATGATCCGACGGAAGGTTTGGCGAAAGCTATGGCTTAATCAAAATGTTCACAATCGCAGAATACATTATCAATACAGGTTGAAAAAGTTGGTGTTACCCTAGTATGTTCAATAAAAACATTAGACAAATTGAACGATTTAAAAAAGCTTAAAAATCTGCTGCTATTTGAATTATTTTCTAAATTATTAATATTAAAATCTCCACAAATAATCGCGGCTTTGCTGCAAGTTTCGCAAAGATATCTTCCATTGTTGACTCAAATAAAGTAAAGTTTTGAGGGTTTGGGGGTCTGCACACGCACAATATAACATGCTTATCCAGCTCAACACAGGACAGTTCAATACAATGTTCCACTGACAAGCTGACAATGTCATTACGTTGCTTAAATTCTAAGCATTTTTTTACTAAGATGATGGAACCACCGCGCAACATAGATTTGCGGTTAAAACAACTGCCCACACTGTAATTCTCATAACTAATTAGCATCTGGTAATCTTTCAACCAATGTTGACAAAAAAATACAATGTGAAACATTGTTTTTTCTTAAAACATTTCAATTTCTAATATTTTGGAAGAGATACCTTGAACATTTTGATGAAATAATTTCTAGATATGCTGCTGACCTCCTTTTTGACATTTATCGAATTGAGAGCAAGAAGATACGTTAATGTTGGTAGGTATAACTAATCTGTTATTGGTAACTTCTGTTGTCTTATAATCTAGTTTAAATTAATATCCGGAGTTTGCCTTATGACTTCAATATCATCACTTGGCATTGAGATGGAACTACATGTGGCCTCCACGTTAACAAATGATTTTTCCATACTGAGACATGGAACCTCCTTCATACAATTTGTATAAAAATCCCGTAGTAGGTATTTCGTTCATTCTGTTACACGTTGTTTAAACATTTGCACAGCCGAAACTACTGGTCGTAGAAGGCTGAACTTTGGCATGTAGCTTCGTAAGAGATAATTTATAAAGAACACTAAGAAATTCCTACGGGAACAGGATATGCGCGAACGAAGTCGCGGGCAGAATCTGGTAATAAATTATTTCATTTTTTTCGACACGTCCGTTCATAAAATGTCTGGCTGGATGTGTATTAGACCGCCTGGTAAAACGGTTTCACTCAAGGAAAAAGCGTGGCCGCTAACTAAACAACTAAGCTAGTTGGCTACGACATATACACAAGGGATTAATAACCATAACCATCGATTAGTTCAAAAATTTTGTAAAGGGGATTTGTTTCCATGTCTTTAAGGGCCTTAGAAGTCAGGACCTGATACGGAAAAATAGAAGTCGCACCGCGAAGCTGGATTATTGATACGGGTAGTACAGACTCATACTGCACTGGCTATAACGTTCGTTTAGGTACCTATAAGTTTGCATGCTTTAATTCTGAGCAAAACATGTTGGACCATATACTTATTTTAACAAATTTACATACCGTGTTTTTCACAAAAAAATATATTATTATTATTATTATTATCGCAAGTCTTGTTCTAGCGCCAACGCAAGCAAATTGTTTGAGAGAAAACGGCCAAGTGCGTGTCGGGCCACGCGTAGTGTAGGGTTCCGCGGTTGCACGTCACAATTGACGATTTTCAATGGAATTTGTACGAAATTTTCCTTCTCCAAGTACATTTTATAGGTTGGTTAAGTTTACTCGCTAACTTGTAAAGCCTTCTAAGCTGTGTTAGTTTTATGTTACGGGAAAATTGCAGACTCCGTCCTCCGAATGTAATCAATCTTTATAAGATTATAATTTCCCGATATATTAAGAAAAGTCATCACCCATCCAAATTCAATAGTTACACTATACTTTCTATTGCTAATCGTCTCTGAGCTAAACCGGGGACAGACAGCCGGACATGGCGAAACTAGAAGAGTTCCTTGTTGACTACGGAACCCTAAAAATCGAATCGATTTCACTTTTCAGTATTTTTCAACCAAACACAGGAAAAAATAAAAATCTATTAATAATATTATCATTGTTTGCACAAAATGTGGAATAAAGAGATATAATATTATTTATAATATTTTCAGTGCAAAGACACATTCCGCCATTTTGTGATGGCATGCAAATATTGAATCTATTAACGTGTTACTAAAAAAGTAACTCACGATAATTCTGAGACAGCAAGAAGTATATTTTTTTACATTTATTATTCGCAAGATTCGCAACTGCAATGGCTAGACAACTACATTAGAACGGAATTAAAATCGCTACTACTAAAGGACCAATGCTGTCGTCGCGAGAAATTAGCTGTTTAACCTTTTGAACGCCAGTGTCACGTATACATGACAAGCAAGCGCGTGCCCTGTACGCCAAACGTCACAAATATGTGACAAAAAAGTACGGCGAATTTGTGGCTTGGCGTCGGGAGCACGCCGCTCCGTTTATGCTCTGGCGTTCAAAAGGTTAATACATTTTGTCGTGTTATGCAAACACAAATGCAGGGGCAGTAATCAATTTTTTTTTCGCAATTTCGGGTTTAGTTTCATAGCAAAAGAAAACATATTGTAATTTATATGTTTTATTTTGCTGAAGACTTTCAGGAATCGCGTTGTTTTAGTTACGTCCTGTATCTATAAGGAAAACTATGGAAGCTATGAAGGCTTTACTAGTTATCGAGTAATCTGTCTGAGTTAAAATCTCGTTATACTTTCATAGAAAACGGTTAATTTTAACTTTGGAATGTTGCTTTAAAGTATAAGTGATAAACATTTTATGAAGAAAATGGCAGTTACAAGTGCTATAACTTTATTGCAGTGTAAACTGGGAGCAACAATCGCCAAGAGATGGAAAATGGAACCGAAATAAAATACAAGATGGTATCATAAATAATATTCGTCATGTCATGAGTAGCAAGATTAATTTGATTTTCGAGACTCATCTACGGAACTTGCCCGTGACTCAATACGCACTTAGCCGGTTTTACTTTACGACAATTTACTGAATATGTATTTTAAATCTTTAACAAAATAACACCACCAGCAGAGTGGTGCAATGTTACAATTTATGATTATCTACCGCTGCTGCATTATATAACTACAAAAAGAAGATTTTATTTTAATAATAAATAATAATAAATAATAATTATTATTATTATTTATTTCTGAGTATATGGTAACTAGTGGCTCCATCTAGTGATCGTCGCGACAAGACGTATTTAAGTCAGTCATGCAAGTAAGATACATCGCATTTTCCCTGTGAGTGCGCTTTATATCGGGCTAAGCATGAAAAATGGCCATGGCGGTATAGTAATAAAAACAAAAACATAACATTGAAGAACAATATTTTTTGTGCCCAGCAGTAGTGTAGGCTAAAAAAAAACAAAACAAAAAAAAAACAAATCATTTCGTCCAAAAACTTTGTTTGAATTGAAGTCCATTTGGCATTTGTTTGGTAAGGTTACATGGCCAGGACTTTCCACTATTAAGAACTTCATTTAAGACATAATTTCAGCCTGAAATACCCTGCATTTTCAATCATTCAAACAAAAAGGATCCTATCTCATAATAAACGCACACCTATATGGTACTAAAACATAGCTGGTGAAATACAAATGTTCAAAAGGTACTCCACTGCCTAAATTTTCGAGGAAATTGGAATACACATACCTGATATTTTGACAACACGGTTGGTGCAGTGGTTGAGCGATTGACTGCTGCGCTGCGTGTCGCGGGTTCGATCCCCGCACGGAACAAATATTTATATGGCCTACAGAGTTGTTCCGGGTCTGGCTATTTGTGTATGTGAGTTTATATGATTGTAAACGCATCCGCGATACAAGAAATTCTTAGTGTGGAGAAATATTCCACTTGGTGCTGGATGGGTCTCTATTAGGTCAACAATGCTACGCTTAAAAATAATGGTCAGTTGCACCACAAACCACTAAAAACCTTTATGACATATAAATGAAATAAAAATATAATACTATGATAACTATGAAATACAAACGCATAAATATTTGGCCGTTTAGTCAAGATTTCCGTGGAGGGGAACATTAAATGAATTTTAAATGCCTTTATTCACTTCAACATACAATATAAATTACATTTTTGATAAAACATTTAAAAATATTGAAAATAGTAGACCGCTGGTGTCAGGAGCCAGGTCCAAAATGCCAATGGTTAGGGCTCAAGAAACAGCAATTCCACACGATGCGAGCCGTATCGAAGAGTAGGGTTTGGTCCAAACACACAACGATAACTTCAACTTATAATTACACTTACAAATTACATTTTCACATTATGGTCTTATTGTATAGAAATCAACTGCTGTTCATTTTTGTCTCACTAAACTAAAAAACGGCTTTACCTATTTAAAAAAAATGTTTTTATTGTATACATAATTGTAAGAAGAGTTGTTTGAAAAAAAATATAATTGAAAAACTCGTGCGAAACCGGGGCAAGTATTATTAATAAATAAAAATTTATATTTAATTTAATTGTTATTTTAATTCTTTTTAAATATATATTTATTTTAATAGTTATTGTAAACAAAAAATATTTATTTATTTAAATTGTAATTTAAAACATAATTTTATCTAATATCTGTATCAACAACAAACGATTGATAGAAACTGACCGGTGTTTCAAATTCGCTAAATGTACTGAGTGGTTCGTCGTGCAAGCGGACGCAAGTTCTTTACTAACTAGCACTTACCGGGATTGCTTGAGTGCTGGAACACCATCATGATGATGGCGGCGACTGACTGCGACGCCTGGCTCTCTTCCTCCATGCCGGCGTACTTGCGAGCTGGAGGAAACGATACGTTAATCGTTTTGTTATTTAAAAGGGACTCACGAAGTTGATAAGTAGACCTTGTTTTAACGAGTGGCAAGAGGATTTGTCTAAAACTAAAAAATAAAAAACCAGCCAAGTGCGAGCCGAGCTCTCATACGAAGGGTTCCGTACCATAAACCGAAAAAACACGTTTCTTGTATTGGAGCCCCCTGTAATTTTTAATATAATTTAATTTTTATTATTTTTTGTTACAGCGGCAATAGACACACTGAAAATTAATTTGAACTGTCTACACGGTTCTTGAGATGCAGTCCGCTGACAGACAGACGGACAGCGGAGACTTAGTAACAGGGTTCCGTTGGTTACTCTTCGGGTACGGAACGCAAAAAATATTTCTGACTAAGATAGGCCAATTGTAAAAATTTCAACTATCTTCCTATAACGATTCATAAGATAGTCCGCTGACAAACACATGGGCGGACTGACAGACGGAAAGCAGAGGATTAGTAATAAGATTCAGCTGGTAAGCCTTAAGGTACACCCGGAATATCAAACCTGGTGACAGCCACTGTGCATCATCATGGCTCCGCCTAGAGAGGGTTAGTCAAACTTTCAACAGTCAATACTCACTAATGGTAAACGGCAAGATGTAATAGGAGAGCAGATGCAAGATCTCCTGATGGAGAGCCACCGGGAACATGGCGACGCAGTAGGCCACAAGGAATGGGAGGTTGTCGATCATGTCGTACTCCAGGAAGGGTAGCAGGCAGCCCAGGCACTGTAGGATGGCTTGGCCGAATGCTGTGGAAGTATTTCTGGTTTAAAATGTTTTTCAAAGTATTTGGTATGAAAATATTATGTGTTTATAAAGTTCACAGTGACAAAACAGTTTTAAAAACGTCTTGTTATAGCGTTAGAAAAACCTAGCTTTTTATGTTTTCTAGTATTTTAAGTGTTGGTAAAATATATTGTTAATATCGCACTAAACCTTCCATGAATACTAAATAGACACGAACGATACTAATTAAAAAGATAAAGACCGGTAATTTATGTACAAAAGATCCATCTAAAATGACGTCACCCAATTCTACAAAAACAAAAGAAAAATTAATAAGTGTACTTACGCAGCGTCCCATACTGCAGATGTGGCGTGGAGTCAACGAGCCCAGAGAGCGCATTGAACAAGCTCTTGTAGTCCAGGTTCGGGTACAAGCCCATCCTCTCACTGTCATTGTCAGCGTCCCGAAGCATCTCAAGTGGGGAACGCGGTACATCTTTGAGAACGCCTGCAGAAATTGTGGAACAATCAGTGAAAAGTTAACAGTCAAGCTATCCTAAATCTTGCAGGCGTCCCGGCTCCTTAAAATCTGTGTAGGAAGTTCCAAAGAATCTATTTCGTAAAAGGATCTAGCAGTCTTCACGTTTTTAAATAAAAATCTAGCTATAGATCTTGTAGATAAGATAAATCTTGTAGAAGACTGGGGTGTACTGCGCTGTAAACCACTCCTTAAAACCAGTCACTCTTACAAAGCATTAAAAAAATAACTAGATGCTTATTTTCAATCTATTTGTATCTTCTATCTATATATATGTCTCCGGAAAATGGCAAACGCCGTAAGATTGTAAAATATCGCGTGAAATCGAAAACCATTTTTTCTAAATAAGACACGGATATATTGGAAACTATTGAATTTAGGTAGAATTTGTAGTAGGTATATTAAAACGATTTTTTCATAATATATCGAGAAATTATAATCTAATCAAAATGTATTCTCTTACGGAGTCTGTAATTTTCCGGTGACATATATAAAAACAAATTAATCCCTATTTCCCTTGGTCACGACATCCATCAAAAAAATACATCCGGTCGAAGCCGGGGCGGGCCCCATACATAAAAATAAATCCCTTTTTCCCTTGGTCATGGAACCACGCGTGAACGGCTGGACCAATTTCGCTAATTCTTTTTTTTTTGTTGTTTGTTATTGTCAGAAGGTTACTATGAAAAATATTTTTGAAAAAATTATACAACCTGGCAAAGCCGAGGCGGGCCAATAGTACTAAATACAAGATGCTGTATTCTCCCTACAGAATTTGAGTTTAGAATCCACTAATCAGTATTTAAACTAATCAAATGTTTTTTTTTTAAGTTATGCCTGTTGCTCCGCTCATTGAGGCTACCGCAAGAAGCTACAGAAATTACTAAAATGGACCATCCTACTAAAACTTATCGTAACGTAACAGATCTTATGCGCAGGAATATCTGGACATTTCTCAAGAAACCTTAAGAAACCTGAAAAAACTACTAAAAAACCCAAAATACTTACTAAGAAGCGTCTGAGAGAAGTACTTGACAGTGTTGGCAATGTCAGTGCCAAGAGGCAAGGGCTGAATGTTGTGCTGCAGCCGCAGCTGGGCGTCGTACAGGCTGCGAATCTTAGCTGTAACTGTATACGAAGACGCTATAGACTTATCGAGTTAGTATGTTGGCCTTTTGGTCTTTGAGTCGAAGAGATTGGTAAGTACATTCGTTTTTAGTTAGTTTTTTAATATTCTCATGTATTCTTATGAGAGTAAATTATCTCTAACCTCAAGTACCTACTTAAATATTCATAATAAAGACTGAGAAAATTAACCTTTTAACCACCACGGTCGGCTAGAGCCGACAAAAAAAACGGCGAATTTGTGGTTTGGTGTCGGGGGTACACCGATGCGTTTATGCTCCGGCGTTCAAAATGCCTTTTGAACGCCAACGTTGGGCACTTTTTCATATGTCGGCTATAGCCGACCGTGGCGGTCAAAAGGTTCAGCTTAGAGCCGAGAGTTAAACTGTCTGTCGGATTGCTAAAACTATTCCATTACTGTTTATAATAATTTGAAGACCGAAAAGCATTCAATTTCAAGTCGCTATCAACAAAAACTCAACTCATTTATTTCAATTAAACCATTACTGGCACTTTTGAATTGTCAAGGCCGGTCAGTCCAAAGAGATGAAGCTATTTGCACGTTCCAAATCGTAGATCTCTGTGGAGAAGAACGTGTAAGAAACTCCATGGACACTCTTTTAAATCAATATTACAATGGCTAGGTCTCACATGGTCGGGCATCTCAGCGACAAGAAATTCAAGTTTTGACAGCTTGTCAAGAGTTGCTCCTATCTGTTACCTATCACAATCATTTGAGAAGTAAGAAATCAACGAGATATCTACATAACAAGTAGCCGAGTTACACATCGAAAGTCGTTGAGGATTAACAATCATTTAAACATATGTACATACTAACTTTTGCCCGCGACTTCGTACGCGCAAATCCCGTATAGCCTATTCCCGTTTTAGAAGGATATATTATATAATTATATATTCCTCATGAATGTGGCTTTCATATACAAAAATAATCTCCGAAAATCCAGAGATTAGCGCGTTCAAACAAACTCTTCAGCATTTTTAGGTATATTAGTAAGTTTAGATGTACCTACTTGAAGTGTGGGTTATATATTTAGTGTTGTGTTTTATTTCAGCTAAAGTTCAAGACAAATCCCTGATCAGCTGAAGGCTGATCAGGGATTTGTCTTGAACTTTCAACAACAGTCAAGCTACACCACAGATACCTATCTACCGTCGCAGTTATTTGTAAGTTTATCGACCGTTAATTTTTAACGTAAAAGCTTGAGACACACACACACTCCGTCAATGTAACAGTGGGGTGCAGGGTGGCGTACTGCATATTACAATCCCTCTTAATTAGTTCAACCCTCCAAAAATGTAAAAAAGGAAATCACGACATGAAAGCTCTCACTGCAATTTAGAAGCTTTCATTAAATTACAAGCCAGTATATTTGTAAGGGCAGCCTAGCGTGGGATCGTGTTTCATCAAAATAAAAAGGGAGGGTTTATTAATAGCGAACTCCCCTTCAAAGCTTTATTAAATGCAACCCTCAAAGGATCCGTGTGCATCAGATTAAATGTCAGCACCAAATAATTGTCTACATAAGGGTGGATTACCATCAGTCACAGGCAAACAACCCTTTGCCTAAGGGTGTAGTTTTTCTTTTTGCAAATGGCTACCCTCAAAGCAAAATAGTGTCTGGTATATAACTGCCACCCTTGTGCCGTTCACTCTTATTCCCCTACCTATTGCATTTAAGTGAAGCGTATGTACGCGCCCGCTCCGGATATTATTACTTACTGATTCAAAACTTTAATAAACTCCGTACTGTAGGTCTGTGCCAGACGAGCAAGGTGTGTTCGTTCCACGAATCAATAACGCATACATTTTTAATTCGCATTGAAGCCGCTTTATGTCGAGCGAAGCGGGCGAAGTAAAGTATGTTAATTTTCATTGGCTATCAGGATTTTTAGACTAAAGTTTTGTACGACTGGACTTACCAACGTAGAATAGAATAGAATACTCTTTATTGTGTACACCATAAAGTTACAGAAAAGATAGATGAAGTAAAACATTACATAGGGTGACACAATGGACGGCCTTATCGCTAAAACCGATCTCTTAAAGACAACCTTTGGATGGATTTTAAAGAGAGAAGGAAAGACAGTGCTGTAGGTAGTCTTAGATGTACCATTTATGTATAAAATAAATACATAATAGAGAAATGCATATATACAATAATAATTATGAAACAGAAGCAGAGAACCCTAGTAAAGACGAATATCTGTTTATACATTTTTCGACTAGAGATTGTAGGGCCCATTCTACAAATTTTAGGCAATGCTCGAATTCGCTTCTCAGTTGCTCTAGCAAGAACATTTCTAATTTCCATTTTGACAGATTACGACTGATATGCGAATGCGAACTTAGCTTAACCTTTTGAACGCCAACGCGTGCCCTGTACGCCAAACGTCATAAATATGTGACAAAAAATACGGCGAATTTGTGACTTAGCGTCTGCGGCAGGTAAAACTGACCCAAAAATTTATACATTAAAATTCATAATGTAAAATTTCAATCTTTAAGTGTACTGACAGATATGTTATTGGGTTGGGGCGTTATGAAGAAGTCAACAAAATACTTACATGTCAGCTTTTGCCTCTCAGTTAGTTATTCAAAACAGAATAAAAGCTTGCTTTATAAACGTTATTTTGCGTAAGTCAGTCTTCAATAAAGCCCTTCAACGCTCCCGATATAATTAGGAAATTGAAACAGCCGCCATCTTTGAAAGCCTCAAGACGGCGCCTCTCAATTTCCTAATACCGAGAACGTTCTCCAGGTAAGTCTACATAAAGTTAGACTATCACGGAATTTTCCCTACGTTCTACACCTATATATACTCGTACTTACGAACTAGTTGCTATTGAAATGATACAATGAAAGTCAAAGAAGTTTGTAAAAGACGCCATTTTTAAATTGCAGTAGGTACGGAAACAAAGAGTGCGGGTGGGTGTGCGGTCAAGACGTTCAGAAAACGTTTGATTTGAGGGATTTAAAAGATGTAAGTAATTCTGATTCAGAATAAGGTAATAATAAAGAAAACCATAAGTTCCGATATTAATATTTAAAGTCTCACAGATTTTATTCTTCGTAAAATATGAACTGATATGATTTCATTAACATGAAGGTAAGTCCTAATAACAAGACAGCCTAGACACGCGGCGGGCATCCTTCATCGCCACCACCGAAGGGAAATCGATACGAGAGTAGGTACCTGTCTACCTGCCCTACCTTTGCGAACCCCAGTCTAAAATCTACCCTGCAGTCTACGTAGGTAACTACAAGTTGAGTCATCATAAATGTTGTCTGTTTGTTATGGTTAACAATAAAGACTACTTTTATTTTAAACTCAGTCTAGTTGAAATGAAAGTGCTTGATTCGTAAACGTTTTTTTTTAAAGAAAGGCAAAAAATACTCCTATTAATTAGTTAGGAAATTGGAAAAACCACCATCGGTGGTTATTTCCAAGTACCTACGTGTACGAGGTACAGTCAACAAAGCTATTTGGTATGCAGACAGGTAACTTGCAACTACTTTTAAACAATGTTGTGAGTGTGCTGAGTACTGATATCTGATACTAACTGATAACTGAGAACTGATAACTCAACAGACAGATGTGTTACTGGGGAGTTTGTTGCGCCACTTCTTCTTCCCAGCTATAACACTAGGAAGTGGTGACGAGCGGGCGTTTTGGGGAACTGTCTTTATGTAGAACTTTGACGTTCAAAAAATGCTGGCACTCAGCCTAATTTGAATAAATGACTTTTGAATTTGATTTAGACAATTATTGTACCTACACCACACTCGTAAGTATGTCATCATCTGCCTAGCCTTTTCCCAACTATATTAGGGTCGGCTTCCAGTCAAACTGGATTCAGCTGAATACCAGTATTTCACAATCGTAAGTATCTCATAAGCTTAAGAAGTTGTAAGGCACACATTAGGAATAAATATTAGCAGTGCAGTGGAAAAATTAATATTTTTGAACATGGAACGTCAACTGTCAACGACCACAGGCTATAGATAGACAAAATGACATTTGATCAGCAATAACGATTGTCAAAATGCCAAATTATTTGGGATGGACCACGTGACATTACGATTGAATATGCCATCAACATTTCAGACTTGTCGATAACCGTTACCGCTGAAAATTGTTACTAAGTCTAGCGCCTCAGAGCTTTTAGACAAAATAACTTACTTTTAGCGATAATGGTTTTCAAAACTCAAAAATGTATGGGATCGACATAGGTACGTTATCGAAACGTCACGTGGTCTAATCCAACCATTTTGACGCTTCGAAAATCGCTATTGCCGACCGAGGGTCACTTTGTTTAGGCCTACTTAGTAACGAAAGAGTTGGTATTGTGCCAATAAATGCAATTTTCTTTCTTTCTTTTCTTTCTTTCTTTTCTTTCTTTCTTTTCTTTCTTTCTAAAAAACAGAAAATATTTTTGAATGATTTTGAATTCGGGGAAACCTCGAGTTTGAAAGTAGATGAAGTTTTACAAGGCGCTATTTTTAGCGGACACGTTTTACATGAACAAAGGAACGAAAGTATGGACGAACTACCATGCTCCTCCCGCGTTCCATTTATTTCCGTTAGATCAACACTAGGGAATTTAAAACGTAACATAGACTTTGAAAAGTAAAACATTGTTTTACCGTGTTTTTCAAAATATAAAGGGACCATAAAATATTTTTACGAACATCAATGTAACATAGGACAACCCACTCAAATACCGTCCACCCTCAAAGTCGCCATTTTGAACGGGCATCGATGCGTACCTAACTAAGTACCTATCCACCTACCTATGCTTTCATGCTAACGGTCAGACAATCCGAGCCTTTCGTTAAAATAACCTTACTGTTTAGACTTTGGAGAACAAAGTTTAAAAGTATTCCAATCAATATGTTTTCTAAGAGCAGTAAAAATTGAATTCTATTCCTATTTGGAAAAGAAACCTGTCATGTCAGTCTTCGACGACATATACTTTAAGATTTCGCGCCTACCAAGAACAGAAGGACGCTTGCGTCATTTACGTCAAATGTCACTTCAATACAAAGGGTGGAGACGTTCCAAATACCTATTCTGTTTCGACTTGGAAGAACCATAATGTAAAAAAGATATACCTAATTAAATACCAATTACTCAACTATGCCAATCAATCATTTACTTCAGAAATTAACGGCAAGTATATGCCTATTTGGAAAAGATACCTGTCATGCCAGTCTTATAATTTCGCGCCTAATAAGAGAAGTAGGACGCATGCGTTATTTACGTCAAATGTCAATTCAAGACATAGAGCTACGACGTTCAAAAACATCCTAATCAGTTTCGACTTTGAATAATCAAAGCGTTTAGACCAATAAATCAACTATGTGAACTAATGGCAAGGTATTATTACATAACAGCAAAATCTCGCTTCGCCTTGCGGCGCATTTCCGATGCGGCAAACGCGGCAGGGGCGGGGCGAAGCCCGAAAGAGCTCGAAAGGGGCCGAAGGGCGCGGCCCACGCGGCACTTTGGCACAATCCGCGGGACGCATGCGCGGGCTTGCCTATCGATCGGCGTTGCCTTCTAGCGAGGACGGCGCGCTCGGGGCGGTGAAGGGTGCGGGGAGAAGCCGCGCTTTGTTCTACAACCTTCTACTTTTGAAATAAAAATAGATTTTTGTATCGATTTTCTGTTACGGATTTTGTTTTAGCTTTTTGTCTGGGGGCAGTTAGTTTTCTGACTATTGAAATGAGTGTTTTGGCGTATTCTAAGAAGTCTATTGCAAAATGAGTTTAATTAATTTTGGATTTTATTTTGAATTATTATTTGCAAATATTTAAGTATTTACGTAAAACAGTAATGGGATAGTTTTAGTTATTATATCAATACTGATCTTGTAGAAATCATTATTTGGAGAGACAAATTTTCTAAACCTGTTGTTGCCATCATTGGCAAAAAATACAATAGACACACAGGAAAAATAAAAAAGCAGCATTCATCATATTATTTTTTATATTTATTTACTACACAAAGATACATCATGCAAGTAAAAATACAATCTACCAAGTACAATGACTACATTTTCAAAAACTAATTCATAATGACATAATTTACTAAGACAGACACAAATCTATTTCTTACAATATTGACATCAAATCTACTTCAACAACAAACACAGATTTTTATACAATATGTAACAAAAACCAAGCAAGACCTCAAACAAAGGACTTTTTGTATTTCCTACAAATTCATTTGAAAAGCAATCTTATACCATCGGTGTAAGGCTGAATTTTCCTTAATACGGCTAGTTGGTTGGTGATTATATCACATTTTAGGGAAAATTCCCAGTAATAAGAAGAAACTATTTATAGGTCTTGATGATATTGTGTTACACATTGTATTATAGATATATTTGAAGCAAAAAAATATATTTCAGAGGGCCGGCAGATACATGAAGACAGTTTAGTTGAATAAGCTTGTTTGTAATATGTATTTAAAGATATAGAAATTGAAACATTTTGACTTTACAATTAAATTTAATTATTACAGAGAGCAAAGACATGTATGACAAAAAGTTTATTTTTAAATTTTATTTTACAAAGACAATTTACTTTTATTTTATAAAATTTTGTAGAAATTTTATTTTTCTTAACAAATTTACAATGTGCAAGGTAGTTGAAAAAGGGGAGATATTTTAATACAAGATACTTTTTACGTTAACAAATTATCTTAAAAAAAAATTGGAAAGTTTTAATTTTGGAAAAAACTTGCCCGACATATACATAAAAAGACATAGAGGCAGGACGTTAACATACATATACATACACAGAAGGATAAGAACAGGTATACAATATACATTTAGATATAAAGGACATAAGACAGACAAAGCTTCCCCGGAAACCCCACACCAGGATAAGCAACGGGATGGTACGGACAAATATATACTGGTTTAGGCAACATTTTAGAAAGGTGAGCCACACAAACAGGAAGCCTGATTCTGTTAAGTTACTAATGTGATCAAACTGCATTAAAATTAATTATATAGAAATATTTCAAGCAGAATAAGTTAATATTAGTACCTAATAGATGTCCCAGGAACAACTGCAAGCTGCAAACCGCTCCCCAATGTTCAAGATGATGCACCAAAAATGTAAAAGGTAACGCGACTTGCTAGCTAGGGGCCTGCACGGATTGTGAGCCCCGGCCGCGCCCGGCCAAAGGTGCCGCAGTGTGGCGGGGAGCCCCCTTTCACCTGCGCGCATGCGTACCTACTGGAGGCGGCGGTATTGCCAACCGTCGAACAAAGTTACCTACTTTATAGCTGACCTAGCTCCTTTTAGGCTATTTTTAGCTTAAACTTTTAGCTAAGCTACTTAGCTAATTAAACTAATTAGTTATTTTACAACCCAGTGACAAGAATTGTGAAATTAAATTGGAGCACTATCTTCTATAGCTGAAGTATTAATTAAGTTCGCATTTTGAACCCATTACAGACAAAAGAATAATGGATGTACATGTACACCCATCCACTGACCGACCTCGGCAAGCGTAGCTTAACCTTAAAGATCGACCTGTGTTGCTATTATTACTAGCCACGAGCTCCATTACCTATAGCAAAAGTATCTACCCTAACTATTATTCTACCTTATTTACGAAAAGAGTGTTATTAAAAAGATTATTACTGTCTGTATTCACCCACTACTTTTGTAAAATCTCCCCAAACAAGGGAAATACAAACACTGCTGGCGGTATCGATTAGGGCGCGGTCGAGGCCGACGCTGCCGCGTGGCGGCTTACGTAACCATCCGCCATTTTATCCCCGCCCACCATTTTCTACGAACTCCCGGCGCTCGATATATGAAGCACACAGTCGCGTTTCACTAATTTTGAAACATCTAAATTACGGCCTAAATAATACTGTACTGTTGGATTTTAACTCCCAGCGCTTAGCCTAGAGTTGAAAGCCCAACAGTGCGCTTTTATCTGGAGGCGGCATGGCATTGTCCCGTCAAGACGTTTACGTTGTTTGTTATGTTCTACTTTTATATTATGACGTTAAGTTAGTTACCAGGACCGAGTCTCTACCTATTTAATAATGACACAAATAAAATCGATTTCGTTTAAAGAGTAACATGTAGTTCGGTTCAAGAATTCTATGGAACACGCGCCATTTGCGCAATTTGTGGCTGGAGGGCATCGACACTCGACAGCCGGGTTGAAACATGGCGGCGATGGCGGGCGCAAATTATATTATTTTTTAATGCATCGGGTGCAAAGGAAGTTAGTTTCGAAGCTAGCTTAATTACAACATACACTCGTAACTCCTTTTTACACCGTTCCACTAACAATTATAATGGAGAATTTACAGAAATCGATATTTTTAACATTTCTCTCAATAGCTTGAAACTTAAGCTAGAAAGCAGATACTTATTATATCACCTAATTGATAATGGCATATGTTTCAGTGAACTTATGTTCTGATACAAAAATGAATATGTATTTCTAACGCGACTTTCCTTATTTGGAGTTTATTGTACTTATTTTTACCATTATATCACATTATCGGCACTATAAGGAACCAATTGTCTTAAGAATTATATTGTTTGTATATGACTGTTTGATGCCAAAATTAAACAAAAAAAAATACACAGGGCGTCCCAAGACTAGCCACATGGAGGGAAAGTACCTTAAATATTGTAGATAGAAAAAAATACTGAATGAAGACTTCATTTTTATTTATACGAACTGCATTCAAAGAATTTTAATGATCGCCTGTCTGAACCGCGAATCGTAATACTTTGTATCCACTACCACACCATGTGGCACTGGGACGCCCTGTACTTATAATAATTGGACCCGACAGTTTGCAACATTTTCGTTTGACCACAAAAGTATTATGGATGATGTAGGTAACTCTATTGTTTTATGCGACGAATATTTTGAGGTCAAAGAAAATATTAGATCAGTATGTCGATTACGATCACTGAGCAAACATTGCAACTTAAAAAATGTTGAGATTAAATTGGTTCGCGACGGTATTGTTTTTGGGATAAGTACAGAGTATTGATGCAAGAGATCGGTTATTAAGAGCTGACCTGACGTTGGAAAAGCTATTCAAATTGTTCAGGTTGGCCAACAATAGAAAATCGGCGTTTATTGGAGCCGCGCGAGCAACAGCGGCCGCATGGCGCGGCAGAGTACGTCGAAGACGCCGCTGTGTGGCCAGTTGTTCTTGGTTCTAACACAGCCCAACGATTTGGTAATCCATCTCAGATGCAATTAATTTAGTCTAGTTTCCGGCTATTTCCATGCAGTGCACTCTTTGCTACATAGAATGTGCAAGTTTTAAAAGGACCATAAAATATGTACGATACCTATAGGTTTCGATGAGAAATAAATACCAAAGATCTACCTACTTAATGTGTCAACGATTTATCACATTATATTGTTTGGGCCCAATAGGTGGCCACGTTTATTGCTTCGATGAAACGAAAAGGGCAAAGCCTGACCCGCAACGCACTCGCACCGGGTATTCGATTCCGCCCCGACCCTTGCTCGAGCCAGCCCGCGCCGCTGAGCCTGTAGTCTTAAATTCGCCCTTTAATAATAATTCCAGTTCGATCCAGCCCGTCCCTAGCTGTCCTCTCCCCAGCGACGCCCTAAGCCGAGGCCCGTACCCCTCACTCCTCATGTGCCCACAGGGGGTGCCCTTAGCGTGTAGTCGCTTAGTTTGTAAGTTTTTTTTATAAGCCCTGGCTGGAGGCTTTAATATTATATTAAGGCCACCACAGGCAAGCCCGGTTAAGCAGTCGACAACTTTATAGGTTGAACTGCGAGAAGCCACACACAAAAAAAAAAAACCGGGTATTCGATGGATCAATAATCCCCGTTTACCCAGATTATATTTTCACCGGCCTACTTGGGTACGTAAAATGGTCAAAGCGAGCGGGCGAGAGACTGAATAAGATGATTGTGAATAATTTCAAGCTTTTAATTAACTTGCCTTATTAATTAGTTGCTGGTATGGATAGGACAAACCTTACAACAGAATTTTAAAAAGTTATTACCATCTGATTGAGCTGAAATGCATACACGTTTGGTTCGGATAATAATGCACGGTTAGCTAAGTTATAAATCCAAAATGGCGGACTCCCAAAGAGGGCGTACCATTTCGTTTTTATGCATCCCCAGTCCCCTTTGGATATCAAATTAAAGGGGTTGCTGCGCGGAACACGAAAAGCTTGCCTTAAACAGTTTTTTAAATGATTATTTTGTTTATATCTAACTGGTATTAACTTATTATTCCCAGAGATTAACTCTACGTCGGCGGAATGGTATAAAACACTATAAAAACCGCGCGGTTTTGAGAAATTTATATTAAATGCGAGAGCACACATGAATGTTTTGTCACATTTATTTATTGAATTTTTATGTACAGCAGTGGTACATTGGCGGATTTATACTTATAAGCGATTGTAATCGTTAGGATGCGAAAGAAAATGGTTGAAAAAGAGTACTTATGTTATACGAATAACGAATTAAAGTGCGGTGAAAAGAGGTCATAATATAAAACGTTAATGTTAAGAGATCATAATATCACGATTTTTTTAATGGGTCATGCTGTTTGCCGGGTGAATATCGCATTGTTGTAGATGACACTGTGACGCCAGTGAATTACACCCGTAAGTACCATTGCTATAATAAGTTACAAGATGAGTTAAATAGAATGGTTGAGCTACGAGTCATTTGAAGGTGAGCTTTGAGGTGGGAATAATGGACGTGTACCTATGTATGTTCGGAACCGAAATCGCTTTATAATGCGATACAGCATGGTTATTTAAATTGACAACAATGATATTATTTTAACCGACTTCATGAGGAGGTTCTCAATTCGACTGTTTTTTTTTTGTTTTTTAAATACTTATTAGATTTTTACAAGGGTTTTGTTCGGCGAGACTGGAAAGATAATACGAGTGTAGACTTATGCACAATTGCACATTCAGTACACAGCTTGGGGGGTATCAATATAAGGTCCCATTAAAATACTTAACAAACAGATGTGTTGCTGGGGAGTTTGATGCGCCACTTCTTCCCAGCTATAACACTAGGAAGTGGTGACGGGCGGGCGTTTTGGGGGACTGTCTTAATGTAGAACTTTGACGTTCAAAAAGTGCTGGCACACAGCCTAATTTGAATAAATGACTTTTGATTTTGATTTTGATTTTGAGTGTATTTTTGTTAGCTTTTTTTTTACCTACCTATGTCCTTATTTTGGTGGTCTGAATGATTTCTAAAACTTTGTCCATCTATTTTGATGGGACCTTATTTATGAATTTGCCATTTGGTTTAAATAGTGCTACTAGAGTTTTTCATACGAAAATTAAGCAAGGAGTTTCTATATAACTCACGGCAAATAACCTCATTTAAAACTTAACAAATATAAACGTCGTACTTGTGTTAAAGAAGTGACTTATTTTTAACAAAGACGGAATGTAACTGGAGTCATAGATTAGTGAGAACGATATACCTATAATATGAACTCAGGGATCGGAAAAGCGTCAAAAGATTTTGAGGGGCTTTAAATTATCTTTCAAAAACACCAAATTACTCGGAGATTACTTTTCCACTGACGAGATTATTAAAAAAGATATGACTTAATTTGGGAAGTTGGTCACAAAGATGCATAAAATAAACTATAAAAAACTCCCGACAAAAAAACTTTAAAAGGTAAAAAATTTAATGTATTGATCCTTTTAGTTTAATATAGGTACGATTCTTTGGGCCAAGCGTCTTCGCCTCGGGAGACCGCAAATTTTGTAATTACATAATTGGTATAGTAGCGGTTCCCCGACACGTGTCGAGGGTTACAAATACTGATATGTAATGAATGTGGCAGTTCTGTAACTGTATGTACAATGTTAGTACGGTGGTGCTATCAATGGACAAATCGTGCTCATGACTTGCGAGCAAGTCGCACTGGGTGCCGTGCTTATGCAAGATGGGTGTCCAGAAAAGTATAAATACGTCACACACGCTCAAGATTAAAATCTTGAGCGTGTGTGACGTATCTATACTTCAGTAGTCACAAAAATTAAAATTAAAATGTTGATGTCATTACAAAATATCTTGAAAGATTGTAAACTCTCGATAAATTGTCAAACGAACATTTTTCTACAATTAGGCGAATCAAAATCTTCTATTCTATAATATCTTTTTGCGTTCCGAGAAATTGTGGACTGACATAAACTGGCGACCAATCAGCTCTCTGGTCCACAATTTATCTGTTTTGGTGTGATAGTTAAATTGGAAACTTGGTCTTTGTTTTCTCCGAATAGACCATAGCCTTGTTTCCAGGTTTACTATCACAAGAAAACGGATAAATTATAGGCTTGTGCTCTGATTGGTCGCCATTTTATGTCAGTACACAATTTTTCGAAATGACTTCGAGAGATTATTGACAAGTGGTTCTTAACCGGTGGTCCGCATCCATCCTATAATGCGATATTTTCGCACAGATTACTAAATTGAAACTTAAAATACAGGGATCCGAAAAGAGGAAGTCATAGAAATGCATCCAATACGAACTTGAAAGATATTTTTGAGACAGGAAATTAATTAGAAAAAATATTTTAGACTGTTTTTTTCAAAGATTCAAGAAAGTGCTACTCACTACGTAACCTTGTTTAATTCGGATACAGAAGCTATTTTTTTTTTTTTTTTTTTAGTCATTGGAAATCATCAAATGACTTCTTCCGCTCTGGGTGGAGCGGAAGGGCGTGTCAGACTCGTACTGACTAAAACCCATCCGTGTTCCTTCTAAAACCCTTTGCGTTCCAGGGCCGCGGTGACTCTTTCGAACAGATTCCGCAACCCTGGCAGGGTACAGAAGCTATTACAGAGTATGCAGTCACAATTTTTTTTTAATTCCTGTTACCCTAAAAAGTTAAGGTAAGGTAAGTTAAGGTAGTCCATGTGAAGACAGATCTTGTCAAATAGTCCCTTATTGCTAAAAGGTTAAGAACCACTGTTATAGACTATCAAATTTTTATGCGTAAAAAAGTATTCCAAATGTTCAAGTTGTCAATTTATCGAGAATTTGCAATCTCTCAAGATATTTTATACTCTTACGGAGTTTGCAATTTTACTAATATAATTTAAAAAAAGAACTACTTACACTATCGTTTAGGGTTTACTTTAAGAAAAATAAAATTATGTATGTCGTTTTGTGGCAATTATATACTTTTTGTTTTCTAGTAGTCGCTTGTGAAAAGTTTCACTAGTATACAGGATGATTTGTAATTCAGTGCGTTCCTTAAAATAGGTTATACTAGAGCTGATTTGCAACGAATTTGACGCCGAAGACGTGAGGTCCATATTGAGTGGTTTTTAAATTATCGATGGTTTTAAGGTTTTTAAAAAAATTACTACCTCACGACCAAAAACTGCAAATAGTGAATGATCTGCTCCACTCTGGATAGTCAATTGATTCTTTTCGGATAGCTCTTGAATGAAAAAATCCCAAATATAAAAATTTAAAAAAAATAGTCATTATTTATTCACTCATGGTAGTAGTAGTAACACACGATTATGTTATTCTGTATCGTCCTCACGAGGCTAATTCAATTGTTTTAATTTTTTCAGGTAATTTTATTTATATTTTGGCCGTAATGGCGAACACGAGACCTGATGTGGTAAAGAGTTGGATTTTAAATCATCCTGACCTAGTCTATGACGAAGCAAGTGGTACCGTATTCTGCACAAAATGTGTAACTTCATTAACAGCTACAAATAAAAGTAACGTTGATTGGCACATCAAAGGAGCAGTGCACCAAGGGAGGCCACAAAAGCCTGATGAAGAATTTTACACTGATTTTATAAACTTTTTAGTATTATAATAATAAATAATAATACATTTTGATGACTGCGAAGACCTCACTGATACACACTCGATTATGTACTGCGCGGCTGTAGCGGCATGTCGTGTAGCTCATGTCAAAATGACTAATGATAGAGTTACACGACCAAAACCAGCCGTACCGGCTTGGCAGTGCAGGATCGAGCGTCGTATCGGTGGGGCCAGAGCGCTAATCGGCAAACTAATCTGCTTCAGGGAGGGCAACACTCGCCCTAGAGTGATGCGTTTTGTGAGACGGGCGTTTTCGGGAACTCATATCAGCCCCCGAGATTATATGTCACAGAGCGCATCGACTTCCTGAAGCAGAAAGTGTATGCATGGGCAAACCGTATTCGTAGGTATAGGCAGCGAGTGGAACGATACACCCAGAATCGCACATTCCGAAATAATGAAAGGTATATAGGGTTTGGGAGCAACCGGACCAGGGTGTGACTGACACGCGCCTGCCGGATGATGACGCCAAGTGTTAGTTCTAGCGCAACATCTGGTCGGTGCCTGTCAGTCACACCGAAGGTGATTGGATTCGAGAGGTTGAACGAGCGTGCGATCCATTGCCAGAAATGGGGGCCACATCAGCCCCCAAGATGTAGCCCGTGCAGTCCGTCCGTTGCCTAATTGGAAATCTCCAGGGCCGGACGGACTGCACATTTTTGGATTAAGTGGCTACAAAGGTCGCACACTCGTTTGGCATCTCAGTACCAAACTGCCTTAGAGTCCGGCTCGCTACCCGAATTTCTTACGACAGGAGTTACCCACCTGCTCCGCAAATCGGGTAGTACCGCGGAACCCAAAAATTAAAGACCGATCACATGTCTACCGACGGTCTATAAGGTTCTTACATCTATTTTGAGAGCTAAAATTAATAATCATATTAACAGCAACAACATCATGTCTGTCTCTCAAAATGGATGTAGGAATGGGTCCCGCGGTACTAAGGAGCTACTCCTCATTGATATGGCCATTAGCCAACAGGTTCGGCGTTCCCGAAAGGATCTGTCGACATGTTGGATAGACTATAAGAAGGCCTATGACTCGGTGCCTCATACATGGCTCATGAGGGTGCTAGAATTGTATAAAATTGATACAATGCTACGCACCTTCCTGATGTCGTGTATGGGGCAATGGAGGACAGTTCTTCGCTATCCAGGATGTCGAAATATCCAGAGGAACAGCGAACCGGTAAGGATCGAGCGGGGTATATTTCAGGGCGATAGTTTGAGTCCGCTTTGGTTTTGCCTAGCCTTGAACCCTCTAAGCACACTGCTG